>JAJIBD010001774.1:0-62500 GCA_021461705.1 Cryptotis parvus | reverse complement strand
TGCCGGGAATCGAACCTGGGCCAGTCACATGTAAGGCAAACGCCCTACCCACTGGACAATGGCTCTAGCTCCCAACTGAAGCTTCAGCTAAAGGTTTTTTATTTGATTTGGCTTAATAATTCAGCTATGTCCAACCTGCTTGTGTGGCCCAGAAAGAAAACAACAACAATAAAACAAGAGTTTTTAATTTGCTTCAAAACTCAGTTGAGATGTATTACCATATTTTGCTTAATTGCTCTAGGATTTTAGGGTTTTTAGGCGGGTTGGTTTTATTGTGAATTAAGTTGTTGGTGTTCAGTTGTGTTTGACTGGGCTGAGAGCGTTTGCTATGGAAACCTAAAGCAGCACCTTCAAAGAATTCTTTTGGAAGGGTTCAGGAGGCTTGAGGTCAGCAAACTGCAATACAGCCCCTTAGTCTGGACAAAAGCCAGGAGACAAAGTGGTATATGCAGTCAGCAGCAGGTTAAATTGCTGCTGAAGACCAACTAATTACTTTGTAAAAGGGCAGACTAATTACTTTTTATACTCCATCGACTCCCTCTGCATCATCAAATACCATTAACCCTTTAGGCCAGGATATAACAAACACAGTAGGAACAGCCAGAGGCCGATGAGGGGGCTTTCATCCAAGTCATCTAAAGGACCTACTGCCCAGTATTTGTGGCTTCATTCTGGGGGTCAAAGCTCTCACCTTCCTTTCCCTGCCAAGGGTAACGTGGAATTATAACCAGCAATTGAAGGTGCCCAGCAGTGAGGAGAAGCAAAGACTTCGGTTTCTGTATAATTCAACCCCTGCCAAGAGGTCCTTAATAGAGCTGAGTATTGACTTTATCAGCCAAGCACCTGCCTCTTTGTTCTCTGCAGGGGGCTCAGAAAGGCATTTTATGGGGTCCCCTAACTTCACTTTCTGCTCTTGGTATCTCTGATGCTCCATAAGGACCTGTTGACTCACTGGTCAGACTCCTTAGACACAGGCTCCTTTGAGATACGGTTAAAGCCATGATCCTCTCTCCAAAAGAGTAATGTTTCACATTTTTTATCGTTTCAAGGGGTTTACAGGAACTTTTCTAAACCTATCCATGGATCCTTAGCAGGTATGTAGAGATCATGTTAATAATTGTCCAGAAGGCTCACAATGTGTGCCAGAATTTAAAAAGTACGTTATTGGCTTTTTTGCTAAAGTTCCCTACCCAGGAGAGAAATCTCAAACACACCCACACCATAAAAAAATAGAAATACATATTGAAGCAATTTAAATTCTAGGGAACTTATTCTGAAGATACTGATACGTATACAAGGACATAACACATGGCAGTTGTAGTAGAAAAACTGGAAACTACATACTACTTAATTAAAACATTGATTAAATCATGTAATATTTATGCAACTGCTAAGCAATGATGAGGTGTTGGAGGACACGCCCTGTGAGCTCTGGGTCCCTGCAAGCCCAGAGCATTTACATTTGCTAAGAGCCATTTGCATTTTTGCCTTGGAGCTATCTTGAAAATCATAATGGGAGATTGGGGGACAGGATTGGAAAAGACAGTTTGATTTTATAACTCTTTGAAAAGCAGAATATTCTTATCGTGAATTCTATGTTAGCTGGTCAAAGTATTTCTTTTATAATTCCCATGGGTCCTCTCCATGGGACTGGAGTGAACATATACTGGGATGGCCCTGGCTGCATTTGGATCTTCCTTTAAGTATATAGCTCTGCTAAGATCTAGGAGGGAAAAATGCTAAGTTTGCCTCCAGGCAAACGAGCATAAGTCTCTGTAATTCTAAAGGCAAAGTGCACAGTACCACTCTGAAACAGACATAGATTTTGTGGAGGCTTAGAGATATATCTGGCTCTGGCTAAATGAGATCAGGGTATAAATATCCTTCGCTATCCCCCATGTATTAAATCCTGAATAGCATTTGGTCTCAGGTATCCTCCCCATCTCTACAGGTGCTTTGTGCAGCGCCTGAAAGGCAGAGATTTAGCTCTGGTAAAGTAGCATTTGTAAGGCCTGAGCTAGGTGCATGCACCTGGGATCTACATGAGAAACCTGATCTTTGTCCCTGGATAATAAACCTGGCTTTGTCCCAAGCCAACCCACAAAGGACTGGCTTGAACACCTTTGGTGGGCTTTAAGGGGATAAAAGGAGCTGGGAAGAAGACAGGCTTCTGTTTTGGTGGGAGATCTCAGCCTGGGCCATGGGCAGAGGTTTGGCCAGAAGCTAGAGGTTTGGGAGGTTCCCCATCTTGGACTGTATTAGCAGTGTTTGTTCAGGTATTGGTGGTAAGTAAAGGTCTTTGGAACTTTGCTGAACTCATGAATCCTGTCCGTCTGCTTTGAAGTAAAGGGTACTTGCTTCCCTCCTTATTGTCGGGGACCCCAAGCATCCCCCTGCAATGAGGTTGGTAGGGTCAGATATAGACTGTTGCTGATATGGTATTTTCTTACAGGAAAGTACATATGTGGTGTACTACCCTCCCTGTTTTAAGAGTTGTATCCTCTCTTCACTTTTCTCTCTTGCTGTCGTTGTGATGACTGACAATTGCATGTGCTTGGTTGTGGTGCTCCCCTCACATTCTTAGGGTGCTCACGGGGTTGCCCTCTAGACTGCAGTGCTCAGGATGTCCTTGGTCCTGTTACTTGGGCTGGTTTGTGCCCTTCAGCTGAGGTGCTGCAAACCCCTGCCAGCAGAGTTCCGTGTGTAGATCAAGCGTATGATCACCCTGAGTTACACAGTTACAGCGCTGTTCATGATGGCTTTCAGTCACAAATGTTCCAACACCTGTTCCTTCACAAGTGCACATTTCCCACCACCAATGCCCCCAGTTTCTCTCCTGCCACCCCACCCCAGCCTACCTCACTCCAGCATGATACTCTCCATGGTCATCCATTTATAAGCAAATTTCATGACTTCATTGTAACAGCTGTGTAATATTCCACTGTAAAGATATATCATGGTTTCTTTATCCAGTCATCTGTTCTCGGGCACTTGGGTTGTTTCCAGAGTCTGGCTACTGTGAATAGTGCCTTAAGGCAGGAACTTTGAGCCCTGAGCCATCTGGACCTTGCTCTCACCAGTGTATGTAAGAATGATGGACGTTAACTATATTTTTATATGCTCATAATGCATTAAATACTTATTACAGGATACACAAGAGATCTTTAACAGTGATTGCTGCAGGGAAGTGGGACGTGAGAGTTCAGATACTTATCTGACTTATTTGTGATATTTTTGTACAATTTAAAAATATTTTAATCATGCATATATATTGTTGACTCCTTTGCTTATCCACGTCCTGTGGTTCTGGGGGTTACTCGTAGTTTGGTGGTTTGGGGGGTGCTTCAGCAGTGCTAAAGGGGTCCAGGGGCTACAAGAAGCACAGCATACTCTCTAAGCTAAGAGCCATCTCCGGCCCAGTTACCGTTGACTTCCCCAAATAGAAAGATATGGATAACACATAGCCACTTCCCATTATTTTTAGAAAAAGGGAGAAGCAGAAATGAAGAATGTATGATGATCAGATTTTCTGATCAGAATAGATGTGTATGTGAGCACACACGTTCTTATTTGTACACAAAGAGGAAGCTGCAATTTTATTTCATTCCCAGTGAGATGAAGTGGTAATTCCTCACTCTCACCATCCATTTTAATGAGCTGATTTACTCATTTGGAACCTTCTCCCTGCTCCCAAAAGAACTTAATGTTCCTTGAATTGCATGGAGGCAGTCTACAGGGTCTGATGGGTTTCATACACCGTTGCTGCTGGAACAAAGGGACGAGGTAGACCTGTTGTGGCCTGTAGAGTAGCTAGACCTGTTGGGCAGGGCTGTTTGATAGGAAGAGTCCTAGCAGGGATGCAGAGGCCTGCTGTGTGCCAGTGCACAGCTCCGTCCCTTGCAGACTGTGACCTGGTCTTTGCTGGCTCTGCTCCTCTGTGCTGGCACCTTTGTGCTTCAGGAGCTGATAATTCTGTTCCCCCTGTGCTTCCTGCGGGGTTGGCCCTCGCCCAAGCACCTGGTTTGTGATTTGATTAAATATTTTCCTGTATCAGATGGGTGATACTAGGGTCATCCCTAATGTTGTACAGATGAGGAAACTGAGGCACAGGACAGCTGAGTGCTTCCCTGGAGGTCACCTATTAGAAAGTGGTGCAGCCAGGATTTGAACTTGGCAGCCCGAGTCTCTTCCAGTGCTCTGTCGCTCTGTCTTACAGGGTCAGAGGTTTCAAATGGAGAATTGGCATGAAAAGGCGGAACGGTGGGAAGAGTTGAGAGGGAGGGCAGACAGAGGACTAGGAGAAGGCCTCTGTCTGGTGACCAGCTAAAGTGGGGACAAGACTTGGGGCCACAGCCAAAGGCAAGAGAGGCACTTTCTCTGCTCCTTGGGAAGTGTCTTCAGGAGTGAGGTAGGATGTCTCCAGCCCATTTCAAATGGGTAAGGATTAATTTTTTCATAGTTCCAACAGGCACTAGTGATTCAAGGATAGATAGAACACTCACCTTCCAATTTTGAAGAGATAAGTAAATTGGTGGATTCTTTTTGGAGGGGAGGGGAGCCACACCTGGTGGTGCTCTGGGATCAGTCTGGCTCTGTGCTCAGGGATCATTCCTGTCAGGGTTCAGGGGCCATTTGGGGTCAGGGATTGGGCTTGCATATGATACGATCATTTGCTTTACATGCAGGAGATGTGGCTCCTATCTCGAGCACTCCAAATGACTGCCTGAGCACCACCAGGAGTAATTCCAGAGCCAAAGACAGAGCTCTGTGGGCTTGGCCCAAAACAAAGAAATTATGCTGAGAGTGAGTGGGCGATAAGGGCTCTGCTCTTGGGCTGAGGAAGCCAGGCCAGGGTCTTTGCGGGATATGTTGGTCAGAGTAGGGCTCGCTTCCCAAGGCAGAGCAGGATAGCCCCACAAAGTGCAGGAGAGTGCAGGAAGCAGCACTGGGATCTATCCCAGACTCCATGGTAGGAGCTGCTGGTGCAGATCCTACGTCTCTGTTTTCTTCGGCAGCAGCTCCAGTCTTAGGGCAGGTCCCTGATAGATATTTTTTGATAAAATGAAAGCACGGGGTTTACCAGAAAGGAAACTCTCCACTTTCCAGTCCTGCATTGGGCAAACTGTTCAGGGATCAGTTTGGAGTTTCCTTCCCAGGTCACCCAGAGCACAGGGTTCTAAGTCTCTGTAGTCTCCCATTCCAGGAATGTTCTGTCCTTCCCGTGTCTGATTATGGGACTGGGTCCTTCCCCTCAACCTTGAGTTGGGGGTAGTGTCCATGCAGCCCCGGTGTCTGGCCTCACACTCAGTGGGCACTCCTTAAGGTATGCTTCATGCCCACAATCTTCCTAGGCTGGGAAAATGGGGTTCAGTCTACAGGACTGGCCTGTGGCAAGTCAACCTTAATCCATCCATCCATCCATCCATCCATCCGTCCATCCGTCCGTCCACCCACCCACCCACCCACCCACTTTTTGGGTCACACCTGGTAATGCTCAGGGGTTACTCCTGGCTCTTCACTCAGGAATTACTCCTGGCAGTGCTCAGGGGATGATATGGGATGCCGGGATCGAACTCAAGTCAGCTGCATGCCAGGCAAACTCCCTACCTACTGTACTGTCATTCCAGCACCCCCTCTTTTTTGGTTTTGGGGCACAGCCAGCGATATTCAGGGGTTACTACTGGCTCTGACTCAGGAATTTTTTCTGGCACTGCTTGAGGCACCATATGGAATGCCGAGGATCGAACCAGGTTGGTGCTGTGCAAGGGAACCTACATTCTGCACTGCCTCTCCGACCCCAAATCAACCATTTTTTTGAAAACAACTTTCTCAGCCTTTGCCTCATTTGAGGTCCTGAAAGCTCCAGCCCAATTCCAGATGAAGTTTTCTCTTTTCCAAACAACGTTTTACCACTCTTCATCACAGCTGAGGTCCCGTTCAGACTGTTCTTTCCACCTGCAAAAACTCTTTCCCTATAGACATTCTGTTTCCTTCATCACGATGAGAGGGTTTTGTCTCTTGGATGAGTGTGGAGCCGGCGGGGTAAAGGAGTGGTGGGGACTTTCTCTGCCCCCCCACCCCTCCCTGTGGCTCTGCTCCTGTTTTTTATTCCCTGGGATTTTGTCACTGGGTTGTTTGCAGCCTTGTGTCTTGGACTAGTTTTTATGCGCTCCTTGGAAGCAAATGAGGACTTCATCTTGATTTCGCTCATAAATCTAGCCTCTACATGATAGGGCAACAGAACTGTTGGGAGTCAGGGGCACACACACAGTGAGTGAAGCTCTGGAGGCGGGGGCTCAGGCAGGGGCCACCTTCCTGAGAATCAGGGCCTGGGTGAGATGTGAAGAGAACCCCTGAAACTTGGTTCAGTACCCACCCAGGATGGAGACGCCAGCTTCAGAGTCAGCATCTCCCAAATCTGTGTTTCTTTCCTGGGCCGCTGGTGGTGGTGGGGACTCATGGTGCTAGGGATGGGCTCAGGAACTCACACATGCACATGCTCCACACTGAGTCACATCGCTGGCCCTTTAAAAAATGCCAGTGTCTCTAAACACTTTCCAGATGACTTTCGCGCAAATTCAGGATTGAGAACTTCCCCCTAGATACTATATGAGGCTCTTAGTAATGGTACGTAGGATCCTGGGGGTGGGAGAGCACACCCAGCTGAGTGTAGGGCTTATTTCTGGGCCTGTTCTTGGGGGATTTATTTGGTGCCAGAGATGAGCAAGGTGAGCACCCTGACCACTGATTTCCAGCCTCTACTTAGGATCCTTTTTAAACCTCACTGAGATGATGTCCATGATCTGGAAGAAGGGGGTGGGGAATGGACAGACTGATTCTATCTTTTTAGTCCCTGGGGGAATTTCCGTTCCAAAGTTTAGGCACGCTTGTGTTTATTTTTCATTGCTAGAAGTACGTCACATAAATCATGCTCATAAGCCATTCTGAGCAGTTGGAAAGGGTTGCCTGAACCAGTCTTCACTCACTGCTGGGATGTGAAATCCTACCTTCCTGGTTTTCTAGGCCCAAACCCTAAACTTAATAAACTTTGCTTTTTTTTTGAGTAGGTGGGTTTTGGGCCATGCCTGGCAGTGCTTTGGTCTTAATACTGAATCTATGCTCAGGGATTACTCCTGGACCGTATGTGGTGCTGAGGATCAAGCTGGGGTCTGCCAGTTGCAAGGTGAGCACCTGCCTCCTGTACTGTCCTTCCAGTTCAAGGAGTTGCTCTTATTTGGGAAGGAGGCTAGAGTGGAATTCCTTGCAGAATCCTTCAAGAACGATGACTCTCAGTTTCGTAGGTGGCTGAACTAGTGCTGGTGGATAGAGTTTAAGTCTGGAGAGCAGCAGAGGGACAAAACTTGCCAGTGCTCTGACTCCCAGGTGGCTGTGCCCTTCCCTGTCCATATGGGCACCATCCCTGTGGAGACTGCAGCCTCATTCTACTAGCTCTCCTTGGAGAAAGATGATCAGCTTTGGACCGGAGCAATAGTACAGTGGGGAGGGTATTTAGGGTGTTTCTTTGCATGAGACCAGCCTAGGTTTGATCCCCGGTACCCCATATGATTCCCCAAGCACTACCAGGAGTAATTACTGAGTGCAGGGCCAGGAGTAATTCCTAAGCATTGCAGGGTGTTTTACCGAAAATTGAAAAATATAAAAATAAAAGAAAATGGTCAGCACACTCTTGTCTTAGTGTGTGTTTTTGGTGGGGCAGTGCTGGAGACGTTTGTTGGGATGAGGTGCCAGTTACTTGGAATGTTCCAAGGGGATTTTTCTTCACTGAAGTATAGCCTTGTACAAATAGCTGTGCCAAAAAAGGAAGAGGTTGTGGCTAAGTTTAGTGGGTGGGAAACAAATGAGTCATAGAAGAAGTCGGTTACTTAAACCATGAAGAAGAGGGAGGGAAAACTAGTACAAAACTAGTAGAATAACACAATATATTAATTCAATTAATACAGTAATTGTCGGTTTGGGGCCCCAACTCTGCACTGCTCAGGACCGATTTCTGGCTCTGTGCTCAGGAGACCATATCAGGTGCTGGAGGTGGAACCAGGGTTAAGCTGCAGTGCCTATGGCGAAGGCGCCCCTCAGTGTTTTCATTATGAACGTTTTCCTGCATGCGTTCAAGTAAGAGAATAACTAAAAGGACCTTCATGAACTATTCCTCACCCAACACTATC
The DNA here is from genome assembly GCA_021461705.1 of Cryptotis parvus. Taxonomy (NCBI): domain Eukaryota; kingdom Metazoa; phylum Chordata; class Mammalia; order Eulipotyphla; family Soricidae; genus Cryptotis; species Cryptotis parvus. The sequence continues at coordinate 54,317 of JAJIBD010001774.1, read as the reverse complement.
ACCTTCAACCTTTTAGCAAAAAATAAGAACTAAGGACCGGGTGATAATCCAGCAAGTAGGGTTTTTGCCTTGCATGCGGCCGACCGGGGTTCCTAAGTGCAGAGACAGGAGTAACCCCTGAGCATTTGCTGGGTGGGACCTAAAATTCAAAATAAATAAATAAATAAACAAACAAATAAGAACTAGATTTTGTGGTGTTTGGGGGTGGAACTGGGGCCTCACACGTGCAAGGCAGTCCAAATGCTCTCCCTTGAGCTACGTCTCTGGCGAAATATACATTTAGGAACCAGACAGATAGTTCAAGAGATGAGGGGCCAGGCAGACCACAAGCCTAGCATAGGTAAGACCCTTGGTTCAATTCCTGGTTCCACATGGCCTCCTAGCATTTTCTGTTAATAATTAAAAAGATATATGTATATTTAAACATTGTAGAGTACAGCATAAACATTGTTCACAGTATAGTAAAATGTTCAGTACATAGGAAATGTTATTAAAAGTGGCTAAATAAAGCCACCTATATTGATGATGTGATTGGGTATAATACTGACAATGGTACAGTGTACCTAACAGGTTCACCATACAGTTCTGTGATTAGTGAAATTTGCCCAAATAGTGCCTTGTCCAATGGTTAGTTTCTAGATTTTTCTTCTTTTGAATCACATCTTTTCTTACTATGTCTCCTGTAGTTTTCTAATATTCTATACATTAGAACTATGGGGGGTAGAGGAAGAGAGAGCACAAGAACTCTACTTCCCAGCATGCACTTCTGCCAGGAGTCTTCTGTTGGTCACTTTCCCCTGCATCCACTCTACCACCAGCTCCACCTCTCGCTGGTTTGGGACTAATTAGGCCAGTATTGGGTCTACCCTGCAACTTCTCAACTCAGGTGCTAGGCTGACGTAGGGTTGTCTGGATGGATCCCACAGTATTCAAAACTGATGACGAGCAGGAGGCGGTTTCCCTCTGTCTAGCTTTTCCTTTCCCACCCATCCCCGACCATTTGCCCCCACACACGCCATTCAACTCTAACTCCCTTAACTTAGCTTCTGTTTCTCTCAACTTGTGACATTGTCTAGTATCGAAGCTAGAATTTCCCATTTGTTTCTGTTTTGGGGTTTGGGAATCACACCTGGCAGTGCTTGAGCAATATTCCAGGTGGTGCCTGGGGGCTGTATAAATGCTCCTGGGAACTGAACCAGCTGCACACTTGGCGAGAGCCTAACCTCTGTCCTGTTTATTCAGGCCCTAGACTGACAAAGCCCCCAGGTTTTATCGTGACCTTTTTTTTACTGAACTTCATGTAAAGTGTGCCTCCCTGTATTTTCATGGTTTTTACTAAAAAAAAAAAAATGGGGGAAAATGGCATTATAATTGTCTATCCCACAGTGATGTAATAAAAAAAATTAAAAAAGAAATTGGGAGAAGCTGTATCTTAAAAAGCAGGTTTGCTATGGGAATGAGAACGTGATTGTGGAAGACTTTCCGCAGTTTCGTGTTGTGTTTTCTGCCAGATCCTTGAACTGGAAACAGAACCCTCCCCGGGAAAGCGAAGGAGGGCGGCTCCGAGCGTGGCGGAGAGAAAGCCCACAGAGCTAGAACTGGCATGTTTGTGGGCGTGGGAGTGCCAGAATAGGAGACCTTTCAGAGACAATGTTTGGTCTCTTGCTGCCTTCCCCATCATTGAGGTTGAGGCCAGTATAAATCCAAGGAAAATTCAACTGCTTTTTCCTGTTTATCTGAGAAGAGAGTTTTCTTTTCTCATGGCGAACAGAGGTGGTGACTTTGGAAAGGAAAGGATTGGGCTGTGTAAAACCTCTCTTCCTGCCTACAGGCAAATTAAACGTAGCGGGACAGCAGTCAGGAGTCGGGCTTCCTCACACACCCTCTGCAGATCCCTTCCTTCCTGCACGTGAAGTCTCGTTTGTCTAGTTGCCTGTCCTTTCCTGCGCTGAAAGGACTTTGTGAAGAAAACTGGCATAGGGTTTAGTGTCTCCGAGATTAGAAGAGAAAGACCAGATGCGTCAGGCAGGGTCATTTTATCGGATGAGGCATTCTTGTTTCATCTGTAAGACTTAGTGTCGCTGTGACAAGATATCCAGAATATTGGTCAACTTAACGGCCGCCTCTTGCCTGTGACTCCTAAGCAGATAACAGGGTAGTGGCCCCTGTGCAGAGGGACAGAGAAGAACCTGGGTGGTAGAACAGACAGAAACTGGAGGTCAATGTCAATAGCTTGTGATGAACTGGTTCCTGCGTGATCATCTAAGTGGGACTCCTATATTAGATTCTCACTCTTCTGGGAGAGTTTGCCTGTGGTATTTCTGGACGAGGAGCGTGGGAAGGAGGAGGACCTTCTAAGTTTGGTTGAGAGCTTTGATTCTAAGTAACTCTGAAAACAGACCCGGAAACACATTTTAACCCTGTGTGAAAGTCTGTGAAACTATGCTGGTAGATTTTTTATTTAAATAACTGATTATAAAAATAGAAAAATAGATAACTGTGATACCCAAGGAGACACGGTGTTACCTATGATGCTATTAAGAAGCAATATGCGGCTTTGTCTTCTACAGAATTGACCTTAGCATGGTATTTAGGAGATCAGAATCACAGCAGACTGCTACAAAGCTGAGATTTTTTGTGGGGGAGGTAGTTGGGCACACCTGGCTATACTCAGGGCCCACTCCTGGCTGCATTCAGGAATCACTCCTGGTAATGCTCAGGGAATTGTGGAATGCTGGATATCCAACCTGGGTCAGCCACATGCAAGGCAAGTGCCCTACCCTTGGTACTGTCGCTTCAGCCCCAGAACTGAGACTTCGACCTCTTAAGCTGTATGCATATATATTCTATTGTTGAGATAGAAGGCACCTACAGAAAAGCATACAGGTCTTAAGGGATTAATTCTATGATTTTTTTTTTCTTTTGGGGGGGCATACACAGTGATGTTCCAGGGGTCACTCCTGGTTCTGCACTCAGGAAACACTCCTGGCGGTGTGCAGGGGACAGTATGGGGTGCAGGGATCGAACACAGGTCAGCCCCATGCAAGGCAAATGCCCTACCTGCTACACTATGGCCCTAGCCCCTCTATGAATGTTTTTAACAAGCTCACATTTAAAAAGTGTGTCTGAGAAAATGGAACAGGGTGCTAATAATTGTCGAGGGTACTAATGCCAACCTAGAACTGAGCATTAAATAGAGGCAAAAGTATACATGACAACCTTTTAATGTATGTTTGTAATCCATAGTCTGGAAGGGAAGGAAAAAAAGAGAGAGAAAGGGAAAGAAATAAAGAACCTGCCATGGGGTGGGCTGGGGAAGGGGGAGGGAACCGGGATGTTGGTGGTGGGAGATGGGCACTGGTGGAGGGGCGGGTGCTGGAACACTGTATGACCAAAACCCAAATATGAACTTTTTAATTGTATATCTTTTTATTTGTATATCCATGGTGGTATAATAAATACTTAAAAAAATAAAAGTGTGTCTGTTGGGGTTTGGGCCAAACCCAGCAGTGCTCAGCTTACTCCTGATTCTGTGCCCAAGGAACCAATTGAACCCAGGGTTTCACCCATCAGGGCACGAGCTCTGCCACTGAGTCATGACCTGAGCCCTCTGTTCGTTTCCTTAAAGTGCCTTTTTTTGCATATTTTGTTTTCATTTTGTTTTGTTTGGGGGGCCACACCTAGCAGTGCTTAGGGTTTATTCCTGGCTCTATGCTCAGGGGTATTTCTGCCAGCACTCTGGGGGACCATGTGTGGTGCAAAGTAAGTGCTTTGGCCACTGTGGTCTTCCGAGCCCCTGAGCAGGTGACTCCAATCAGCTTTACAGAAAACTTTATTTTCTTTATAAGCACTCCCTGCCTATGCATGAAAGAATATGTTCTCTTAGTTGGAGTGAGAAATAAGTGTTTTTGAGTGACTGGAGCCATCAGAACCACATGAATGTTTGTTTAGAGAATACCTAAAGGCTCAGAAACCAGGGAAAAGGAGAAGAGTGTGTGGCTGAGTGAGGGTTGTGGAGGTTGGGCGAGCAGAGTCCTGGGGAAGCAGGTCTTCAGGAGGTCCAAGCAGCCAAAGTCTTACTGTCCCATCCAGAATATGGACCTTCCAGTTGGAGTCAACAGGTTCTTCTTGCAGTCCCGCTGGGCTCGGCACCACTAAGAATCAGAAGCAGAAACATAGGGTTGCAGGAGGGAGTCTGGTGGGCTCAGTCAGAGAGAGGACAGGTCTCAGCTCTTGTCAGCAGACAGACCACACAGATGGACAACCTCAGGGACTCGGGGCAGGGGGAATAAGCCCTGGGCAAAGCTGGGCTGACCTGTAGATGTGAGCCTAAACTCTGTCTGCCAAAGATGTTGTTTATATGGGTGGTGCTGGTCACACACACCTTAAAAAGGGCCATGAAACAGATAATGGCCGGGTGTGTAGATAGGGTAGTGAACAGCTACTCAACGAGGACAGTCATAAAAAGAAAAACCAACATTTACTGAGTGTATAATGCATGCTCTAAGTGCTGTGTCTGATGTAAAAATTCAATTAATCTTTCCAACAACTCTATAAAGCAGTGGTTGCTACTATCATGTTACTCACGAGGGGTCTGAAGTTCAGAGATATTATAACTTGCTTCCAATCAAATAAGTAGAGAAGGGAACAGTGTGCTAATAATCATTGAAAATGGTAATACCAGCCTAGAACTGAACATTGAATATAGGCAAAAGATACACATGATAACCTCTAAATGTATGTACTGCAATTCACAATGTGTAAGAGAGGCAAGAGAGGAGAGAGAGGGAAAGAGAAAGAGAAAGAGAAAAGAGAAAAGAACCTGCCATAGAGGCAGGCTAGGGGAGGGGAGGAATTGGGGTCATTGGTGATGGGAAATGGGCACTGGTAGAGGATGGGTGCTGGAACACTGTATGACCAAAATCCAAACATGAACATCTTTGTAATTCTATATCTCATGGTGGTATAATAAAATATAAATTAAAAAAATAGCTGGGAAGTGTGTGTGGGAAGATTCTATCCAAGTAGTGGGTTTCCAAGCTCGGCCACTTTTCCCTGGAGGCCGGGTCTTTAAGGAGGTGCTCCTGCTTTCTGAATGGCCGTCCTGCAGCTTGAGCTACCAGACCCGAAGTTAGCCACACCCGCCTCATCTTCAGAACCGAGAGCCCGGACGCTCCCATCTCACTGTGCCTGACCGATACTACCACACACTCTCTAGAAGTCTGGCCCTCCATTCCCTGTAGACAGGCCTGTTTCCTGTCCATGAGAGGTCACGATGGCCTCTGCCCCCTGAAGCCTTATCTCTCCTGATGGTCCGAGGCTGGTGGAAGAGACTTCTTCCTGGGTACTAGTGTCATCTTACCCTTAGTTTTCGTCTCTTTTCTTTGTATTCTCAGAGCTCAACCTTGGAGTGAATCTCTCACCTGTGGTTTGCTTGACATTTTGGTTTGAAATCAGGGACACCAACTCTGGGAGATCAAAAGGTCATTGTGTTCTAAGTCTAGAGGGCTCTTGCCTCTAAAGTGTGAGTACTGCCCTCTGGGGCTTGAGATGGTAACGTCCCGGCAGGGCAAAGGCCTCTTAGACTTTTTTTTTTATTATACCACCGTGAGGCCTCTTAGACTTTGGATGAACGCCCATCCTTCTTTCAGTTCAGACCACAAGCTCAAAGGGCTATTCCTGGAACTCCTTCATTTTCTCCCTTGGGGGACACTGGGTGGTGTTAATATTGCTGGCAATCGGATACAGAAAAGCAGAGGACTCATTATTTTGACCTTGCATGCTGAATTCCGGCTCCATCGCACATTGGCCAATCTCTGTTGTGGTTAGATCAGCCATGACCCCACCCTTCTTTTGTGCACTAGTTCAGGGTGCTGGGTCTTGTCACAGGGACCACCCAGGGTTTTTCTAGGTGACATTCCTGTCTCAGCTGGAGCTGGCTCACTTCCTACCCTGTGTCTCCTCCTAGAGGCATCATTGTAGGCCAGGTGTGTTACTGTCCCCCCAGGAATACTGCTGGACCAACTTCATGGAACACGTGGGGCCAGGACAGGATCTTTCTTCAAATAGGGCAGCCTTGTTCCTGCGCTTGACTGGAGCACTCTGCCAGTCAGTGTATGGAGCACTCTGCCAGTCAGCGTATGGAGCACTCTGGCAGTCAGCTATGGAGCACTCTGCCAGTCAGCTATGGAGCACTCTGCCAGTCAGCGTATGGAATACTCTGTCAGCAAATGGTCCACTTCCGCCAGATGAGTCTGCAGAGGAGGGTTTTGGGGCTGTTGCTATATTTTTGTTTGGTTGGTTTTGGTTTGGGGAGGCCACACCTTGTGGCACTGAGCGCTTATACCTGCCTCTGTTCTCAGGGATCACACTGGTTATCAAACCCAGGTCAGGCAAGGCAGGCTCTCTACCTACTGTACCATCTCTCAGCCCCTTTTGTTATTTATTGATCTGCTTTCCATCTAGCTTATTAAACATTTGCAAAACAAAACAGTATTGGGGCCGGGCGATAGCCCAGTGGATAGGGCGTTTGCCTTGCACACGGTTGGCCTGTGCCGGCTCGGGTTCGATCCCCAGCATCCCATATGGTCCCCCGAGCACCGCCAAGAACAATTCCTGAGTGCAGAGCCAGGAGTAACCCCTGAGCGTGGCTGGGTGTGACCCAGAAAGAAAAAAAAAAACCCAGTATTGAATTCAGACAAAAATGTGCTATGCCCATTTAAATTCTTTGTTTCATTTTTATATTTAAAATTGTATTATTGCTTTGTATTCTTTTTGCCACGCTATGCATGTGTCACCTGCTTTTATATGATCGTCTCCCCGTGTTATGTGTATGCATTTGTGTGGTTAAATGTAAAGCCTTTAGGTCAACTTTTCTGGTTTTTGTTTATTTGTTTATTTGTGGTGTCACAGATGGAACCCAGCGGCTCACACATGCCAGGCTGTGCTGCTGAGCTACATCCCTCCCCCATATTCCAATGTGGTACAATATCAAGATAAAGTCCTGAGCAAAGCTCAGCAGTTAGGACTGGCCATATCATGTAGAGACTCAGACGAACTGGGGAGAGCTGCTATCTGGCTCGCCCCTAAGCTCAGCTGACCATGAGGCTCCCGGGAGGAAAGAAGGGTTTTGGGAGTGGGCCCATCACCTCTGTGGGGCCTCGGAAGCTCAGCAGGTAGGCATGAACCTAGCATATACTAGGAGCCGCGTTTCAATCTTGGCTCATCAGTCGCATGGCTCATCCCACCCCCAGCACCTCCAGGTGTAGCCTTGAAGACCACCAAGCACCATGGGGTGGTCCTAGTGGACCCCAGCAACACTGGGCCAAGCGGGACAGTTTCGTTGATCTGGCATAAAACTGGCAGGTTTGGTTGATCAAGAATCTCATGGCTGCTTGGGAGTCCCTACCTTTCAATAACAAAGGAAGTCAAGTTCCACTTAGCTCCAGTGCACAGAAGGGATACAAGGGCAGTTTGGTGATGCTGAGACTCTTAGCTGGGGCCCAGCACAGCGTGTGCAGGACTGAGCAAGACCAGAGGGAACATGACTCAGGCCAGGGGTGTCTGAAAAGACTGTCGAGAGTCCTTCTTCTTTTTTTTTTTTTTTTTGCTTTTTGGGTCACCCCGGCAATGCTCAGGGGTTGCTCTGGCTCTGCACTCAGGAATTACTCCTGGCGGTGCTCGGGGACCATATGGGATGCCGGGGATCGACCCCGACCCGCCGGCGCGGCCACATGCAAGGCAACGCCCCACCCGCTGGGCTATTGCTCCGGCCCCGAGAGTCCTTTTGAGGGGAAGGCAAATTCAACCAAGCATCACCAACATCTTCCAGGACATTTTTTGTTGCTTGTTGTGGTTGTTTGTTTTGTTTTGTTACTTAACTCTTGAACAAACTCAGGGGCCATAGGGGACAATTTCCTGGTGGAAGTGGGAATCACTTTGTGCCGTCTAGTCCCTGGGTGATGGTCAGTGGTAGGCATTTGGGCCAGTGTGTTAATTGAGTAAATTAATAAATGTGCATGGAACATAGGCTCAGTCCCATGAGTATGAGTAATAATTGTTACCAATCCATCAGCTTCTGTGATTACTGGCCCAAATTCAGATGGTTTGTTATACTTCAAAGGAAGGATAGAAAAAACAAAACAAAAATACCATCACCAACAAAAGCCCAGATGAGCAGTTCCAGAAGCCCAAAAAGTTGCTCAAATAATAAAAGAAAATTACCTGGGACAATCTGAAGCTTTCTGCTCTGCAAGGTAATCAGTTTCCTGGAACAAGGGAGTAAAGTTTTCAAAGTTTATTTCAGTGTGGTCTGATTTGTTCCTTACTTGAGCTCATGCAGGGAAAAAAGAGATGCTAGGGGAAAGTAACACCTTCCTAAATGTTTGTTTATATTTTGGAAGGCAAGTGTTGGACTCTCCTCTTGAGTGCAGGACCCAGGCAGATCTCCAGCTATCATGAGGGCTTCCCTCAGTACTTTATATTTCTTTAATCTTATCTTAAGGGAGGGAGGGAGGGATAACATAGGGAAGGAGGAAGGGAGAAAAGAGAGAGAGAGAAAACAGAAACAGCTTTTCCTCTATTCACTCTCATAGCAAAGTAAAGATAATAATTGTGACTCAAAGGTTATTGGGGGGTTAAGATAACGTATTTACTAAATATTCTTTCCTCCTTTCTCTTGCCTTTTGGACAGAGAAGTCAGAGTAAAGACTTCAATAAGATTTTGTTATACTATGGGAAGGGCAATGATGGAGGAGGGGGCATGTTTAGGTTATGTGTAAAATAGGTGGCAAGTGGCTGATAGATTGAAATATTATTCCCCACATGCTGTGAATAGAGACTCTAAGTTTGACCCAAAGGCTGTCTAATAAGTTGCTTGCCAGGAGCTGGGCTGGAATAGGTTCTTCCCTAGGATCCCTTAGCGGGCATTTCCTGCATTCGTTTATCTGACAACCTCTACCTTTGGTCATATATTTGAAAAAAAATTTTTGCATCATATCCAGTAGTGCTTAGGGTTACTCCTAACTCTGTGCTCAGGGATTACTTAGAAGAACTTCGGGGGGACCATCTAGGATGTTGGGAGTTAAACCCAGGTCAGCCACGTACCAGGCAGGCACCCTATGCACTGTACTGTCCTTCTGGATCCCTGGAAATTTATTTGCACTGAAATCCCATCGCTGCCACAGGATCCTCTCAAAGGACCTAAGCTCTGGGGGGAAATGTTGCGTTCGTTTCCTGGTTTCTCAGTCTTGAAGACTTCAGTGCTTGTGCGGTGCAGACAGGCCCAACTCACAACTGCAAACTAGAAGCTTGAGTGTTACCATTCTGAGGGATGTCAAATGAGACCATGTTCCAAAGATGACGATGAATGACTCACTCACTTGTGATCTCCCAGGGAAATGGATCAGTAAGAAGGAGTCCCTGGGACTGTAAATCCTGCTGTAAGGAACACTGTTCCCATCCTGGGGTGTGGGTGATCATAAAGAACCAGGCTGCCAGGATAAGCTGAAGAGGGACCAGGTTGGCTTCACCACCACGCAGCATGTGGTAGGATGCATCACAGCGTACCAAGAAATGGTCTGTATTTATAGGTTAACCACACCCACACATCCACAAATAGACTTGCACTCATTTCTTTATTTGCACTGAGAAATATGAATGTTACTTAGACTAGATTCTCATGTTCCAGTGCTATGTAGACAAGGCCACAAGGAGATGCCAAAGTTGCTTGGCAGCAATGAAATAAGAACAAAGGGTATTAGGGGCAGAGTGATAGTATAGCAGGTAGGGTGTTTGCCTTGTGCAGCGTCAGAACCAGGTTCCATCCTGGAATCCCATATGGTCCCCCAAGCACTCTGGGTGTGACCCGAAAAGACACCCCAAAAAAAAAAGAACAAAGGGTATTAGATTTCACAGTGGAGAAATATTTTCCCCTGAACAATTGAATCCTGGGTCTGGGGTACCCTTTCTTTAAAGTGAGTTGTGCTTTTATTTATTTTTTAGTGGAGGAGGGCGCTACGCCCTGTGGTGCACAGGAATTGTATGTGGTCGTGGGGAGTGAACCTGTGTCTGCTGTGCCTTTCCAACTCTACTATTTCTCTGACCAACCCTTTCCGAAGACAAGGCTATGGGGGGCCAGAGAGCTAGTAGAGTGGGTAGGGCCTACACACAGCAGTCTTTAATCCCCAGCATCCTATATAGTCCCCTAAGCACTGCCAGAAATGATTCCTGAGCACAGAGCCAGAGCTACAACTGAGCATCGCTGGGTGTGGCCTCAAAGTCCAACGAATCAAAAAAGGGCTGTGGCAAATATTTCAAAGCAATCCCCTATGGTTTTGTGTGGAGCTTGATTGCTAGTAGATAATTTATATTTTTCTTTAAATATTCTAATGCCTTTTAGCAGGTGGGGTTTTTTGGAGGGGTCTAGCTTGTTTGTGGGCCACACACAGCAGTGCTCAGGCTGCCTTGCATTGCTCCTTGCTTGGGGCCATGCGATGCTGGGGCATCAAACCCAGGCCTCCCTGAAAGCAAAGTTGTCTCAGCCCTCAGAAGCCATTTTTTATTTTATTTTATTTATTTATTTTTTAAAATTATTTTATTATACCACCTTTAGATATACAATTACAAGATGCTCATGTTTGAGTTTTGGTTCTACAGTGTTCCGACACCCATCCCTCCACCCATGCACATCTCCCATCACCAATGTCCCCACCTCCCTCCCCTCTCCCCCAGCCTGCCTCCATGGCAGGTTCTGTATCTCCTCTCTCTCTCTCTCTCTCTCTCTCTCTCTCTCTCTCTCTCTCTCTCTCTCTCTCTCTCTCTCTCTCTCTCTCTCCCCCTTCTTACTTCCCTTTCTTACACATTGTGGATGTAGTATATTCTAGTTGGTTCCACTAGTTTGATGGGCCTCGTGGTCGCAAGTGACCACACAGAAGCCATTTTTTGAGATAAGTTTGCATGGCTTTGTTTAATGGTTTTTTGCTTATTTTACTAATCTAGTGCTCAAGGAACCATCTGATTTGCCTGTTTTCCAAATTCTGGGTGAGCAGTCAAGTTACCCCCTGAATGACTTATTGAAATATTACTTGTAACCAGAGGGCCTGTTCCTGAGTCTGGCCTAAGGACCCAAGAAACTATGTATTTGCGCCAACACTTGGCTTGCTGAGTTCTGACAGGTATACAGTAGGACAGTTCGTAGGACAATGTAATAATTATTCTTCTGGATATTCAGTTGGCATATAATAGATGTGTGTGTTCTCAGCATACCAAGTTTTCTTATAGAACCAACACAAATTCTGAAAATTTGCATAATCTTACCTAAAATAGGCTGAATTTGCAAAGTATTTCCTTATGTAACTATATTGGGATAGTTCTAACAACTTGATTATTTATTTATTTGTTTATTTATTTTTCTTTTTTGGGTCATGCCTAGCAATGCTCAGGGGGTTACTCCTGGCTCTGCACTCTGGATTTACTCCTGGCGGTGCTCAGGGGACCATATCGGATGCTGGGGAATTGAACCCGGGTGGGCTGTAGGCAAACGCCCTCCCTGCTGTACTATCACTCCAGCCCCACAATTCTATCATTTACTTCCTAGTTTTCCTTCAGTGGCCTCAGATTATGCCCTAAAGTCCTCAGGAGCGGTGTGAGGCATAGCTAAGGAGTCCCAGTACTACACAGTCCTTTGGACTTTTTTTTTTTGGTTTTTGGGTCACACCTGGAGATGCTCAGGGGTTCCTCCTGGCTCTGCACCCAGAAATTACTCCTGGTGGTGCTTTCGGGGACCATATGGGATGCTGGGGATCGAACCCAGGCCAGCATGGGCCGGCCGCATGCAAGGCAAGCGTCCTACCAGTTGGGCTATCGCTCCAGCCCCAGTCCTTCAGACTTTTTAAAGACATCACTAACAGAATCCCTCCCGTCCTTTTCTTCAGGAAAAGTCCTGATATTTATTTGAACCACACCCAGACCTAAGTATGTTTGCACTCTGCAGATGAAAAACCAGGCACAGTTACTAATTTATAAGGAGCTTTTAAAAATCGTGGGTCTGAGTCATTGGGAACTTGGTTCTGTCCTTCAATTTTCAGACTAGCAGGCAGGCTGCACTCCAGAGAGAATCATGGATGCTGACAGGAAAGGATTCCTGTTGGGAGTCCTCATGTGTGTGAGAGGCTCAGTGTATGTGAAAGACTGTGCGAGATCTTGTATATGCGCGTGAGTTGTGTCCATTAGTGTGTGTGAACAATGGAGGAGTGTTATAGGTGAACTCTGGACACAAGGTGGCCGATCCTCTGTGCTGTTAAGAAACTCCATTTGTCAGGATCACATGCATGAGAATATTTACAATAATAGTACTCATATTTTTTAATAAAAAAATTTTAAAGCAAATAAGTTCCTGGTGGGACTATTGACTGGAAAATGACTTTCTGAAAAACAATATGGGCATTCTTGAAATATCTAGAATTTGAGCTTTCATTTGACCAAGTAACTCCACTTCTTAGGAATATACCCCAAGGCCCTAAAGCAAAATAGAAAAAAGACATTTACACAGTTCTGTTCCTTACATCACTATCCACAATAGCCAAAATTAGAAACAACCCAGGTGTCCAAAAATAGATGATTGGATTAAAAAACTAGTCTTTTTTAAGTACACAGTGGAATGCTGCCCTTTCATAAGAAAAGAGTCATGAAATTTGCTGCTACATGGCAGACCTCAATCCCCAGCCCCACATCTGGTCGCAGTGGTCCCTGAGTGCAGAGCTAGGAGTAAGTCCTGAGCACAGCCAGGTGTGGCCCTAAAACAAAAAGAAGCAGCAGCTCCTGCAGCAGTTTCTTAGGAGTGGGGAGGGAGGGGGCAGCGGGGAGGCATATGGGCAGCCCCTTTCTCCCCTTCCCTCCTCTCCACTCACCTCGTCCTTGCCAAGAGTTAGGCATTAGATCTGATGAGGTGCCAGAGAGTGATGTCAGCATTAGTGTGCATTAACCTTGCAGCATTTCCCGATACCTAATCAGAGATTCTAGGAGTACCATTTTCTGCATTTATTCTATTATCTTCTTAGAAACTTATTCCAGATTAGTAAATAATACATATTCAATAGCTGTCTCTGTGTAAATGGATTTATGCTTTATGCGGTCCAAGTCTCAAAATAAATTGTCTGACTAAAAGCACCCTGTGTTCAATTATGATACTTTTCTTCCTTCCACCAAGACATTTTTAGGTCACCGAGTACTGACATTCAGTATTTCCAGAAGCTTTGCCCAAGCAGTCTTTCTGCTTCCTGATGGATTCAAAAGAACTAGCAGTGTCCATATTAGAACTTGGACTGTACTATATAGGCTTTTGGGGTGGATTCTCCCTTTTCTTCCAAACCTCATGGAAGCAAAGCTCCCTAAAGCTCTGTCTACCAGGTTGTCAACAGATTGGCGCGATTTGTCCAGTTCTTTTATGAGTTATTTGGCCTTTTTTTTTTGGGGGTCACACCGGGAAGTGCTCAGAGTTACTCCTTACTCTACACTCAGGGTCACTCCTGAAGGTTCCTCCAAGGACCATATGGGATGCTGGGGATCAAAGCCAGGTCAACTGCATGCAAGGCAAACACCCCACCCATTGTACTCTTCTGGCACTTAATGAGGGATGTCGGTGCGTTTGGGGGAATTCCTAGCATGTGAAGCAGGGCCTCCAGGTGAAGGAGAGGCTGGGCCCATGAGATGCTTCAGAAGTCCTTGTCATAACTTCCCTAACACTTTCTGGCAAAGGAGAAAGAAGCATCTTCTTGTCCAGCCATTGCCAGGCCCTCCGCCACTTTCCCTGTGCCACTTGCCTTTGTTTTCTTGGCGCCTTTCCGTTCCTCGAACACAGCACCTTCTTTCTGACTTCAGGGCATTTGCACGAACCCTTCTTCTACCTGAAGAAGTTCTCTTCAGGTAGGTGAAGGGTTGGTCCTTCTCCAGTGCCAGTGGTGCCCACTCCACAGCAGCTCTTTCTTGGTAACCTCCTTCCTTCACACCAAGGCCTGGCACACGTTCTGTGAAGAGCTTGATATTGTCAGCTTTGGAGCCGTACCATCTCTGCTGTCTCAATAACTCAATTCCACTCAAGAATAGGCAGCTCGGGGCTGGAGTGATAGCACAGCAGGCAGGGTTCAATCCCGGCATCCTGTATGGTCTCCCGATCACTGCCAGGAGTGATTTCCCAGTGCAGAGCCAGGAGTAACCCTTGAACATCACCAGGTGTGACCCAAAAAACAAAACAGAAAGAAAATGACTCAGGGGTAAACAAAATGTCTGTGACTACACCAGTAAATCTTATGAACCCTGAAATTTTAGTTTCATATAATTTTCACATCACAAAATATTATCCTTTCCTTTTCATATGAGCCATTGAAAGTAGTAAACCGCCCCTTAGCTCATAGGCTGGATAGAAATAGGATTTGGGGACTCAGGGGGTGGCACATGGCAGGTGAGAGCCTGAGAATTGATCCCCAGAGCCACCCGTGTGTGTAGCGTGCCATCCTGCAGTGCTACTGTTTAGCACTCCCCGTGCAAAAGCGAGTGTGTGTGAGCTAACCACTGAAACGTGGCTTTTCCCTTGGAAAGGACTTGAACCCCTGTGTAATGTAAGTTATGTAAGTTATGTCTGCAGTGACTGATAGGAACAAGGAAGAAAGAGACTGGGGGCCAGAGCAATAGCACAGCAGGTAGGGCGTTTGCCTTGCACACGGCCGACCTGGGTTCAATCCCGGCATCTCATATGGTCCCCTGAGCACCGCCAGGAGTAAGTCCTGAGTGAAGAGCTAGGAGTAACCCCTGAGCATTGGATGTGACCCCAAAAGAAAAAGAGGCTGGGTTGAAGGAAAGATGAGCGATGAACTGGGCTTACCATAGTTTAGTTGATAGTGAAGCAAGTTACTGGGGTGGAGAAATTGCTCAATGGAATGAGCACATGCTTTGCATGAGGAGGCTGGTACTGCCCCCTGCACTGCCCCATCCTTTGCATCGCTAGGAGCAACTCCTGAGCTCTGAGCTGAAAGTAGTCCCTGGAACACAGTAGGTGTGCACCCCCAAAAAAACCCAATAAAATAAATGAGTTAGGAGGACTTCTTTATTCTGGGGGAGAATAACTGGACAGCGCTCCTGAGAAGGGTTATCTAGGCCTGTGCTTTCCCAAGCCACTGTGAAGACAGACATGTGAATCATCTGGTGAAAATGGAGATTCTGGAAAGCAGTCTGGAGGGGAATGTGAGAGTCTGCATGGTTCACAGATTTTCAGGTGATGCTCAGGTTTCTGAGTCTGGGATGATTCTTTGAGTGTCCAAGATCTGAAATGCTTAGCAGAGGGAAGTTGGGACATAGAAAGAGGAGGTTTGCAACTGCCGCAAGACAGAGACTCCAGATCCATGGCTGCACAGCCTCGGCCTCATGGTGAGCGGCCCTATGGAGTTCCTGGGGGTAAAGCAAAAGGCTCGGCCAGTGCCTGGTCGTGTCCTACATAGCTCCTAGGGCCTGCTCACCATGCAGGCGGCTGCGCCTGCTGGACTCTGAGCAAGGATTGGGAGCCTCCACCCAGTCCCCAGCCTCCTGGCTCAATGGGTGTGACCCTTAGCTCAGCCACCCCAGCCAACCGCCGCAAGACAGAGACTCCAGATCCATGGCTGCGCAGGCACATGGCGGTTCCGCCCGCGGTTTAATCTTAGACTCAATGTATTTTAGCACCAGGTCCTTTCAGGATCTTTTTCATTTGTCCACTTCAACAATCATTCTATTTGTATCAAACTGGAGAGGTTATGGGGAATGAGAAATTATGATGTTACACTAGAACTCACTATTAAATAATCAGATAGATACATCATACATTATTAGTATCCATAGGACAAGCCATAAAGTGTAACAGAAGAGAGATTGGGAAATACAAGGACATAGACAAAGAGATAGAGAAGTAAAATGCGCCTGCAATAGGGGCAGGCAGGGTTTGGGTGGGCATGTTTGGGAATTGGGTGGTGGGAATTGGCACTGGTAGAAGGATGGGTTCTGGAACACTTTATTGTAGAGACCCAATTATGAACATCCTTGTAATTCTTTATCTCACATGGTATAATAAAAATTTTTTAAAAATGAAAGACTTCTACCCGCACGGCAGAGCCTGGCAAGCTACCTGTGTCGTATTTGATATGCCAGATACCAGTAACAATTATAGACCTCATTCCCATGACCTGATGGAATGGTTTGAGGCTCTTTATGTTCCTGGAGCAAGCAGGTGCCCTCGGCTCTACTTGCATGAGACAAGTCATATGGAGATGTTACTGGTGCCCGCTCGAGCAAATCGATGATGAACGGGAAGATAGTGATAGTGAATGAAAGACAGAGAGAAAGAGAAAGACAGAGAGAGACAGAGAGAAAGAGAAAAAAAGAAAGAGGAGGTTTGTCTATATTCCTGAGAGTCTTAGTCTACAATACAGATGTTTCTTGTGTTCTGAATGACTGGATGAGTGAGCGCGTCATGTTCCTGTTCTTGATGAAGAAAGCGGTGCCGTAGAGGAGTAAAGGCAAAGCTTAGTGTGAGGCTGTACCTTGAAGGGAATCACTGTGAAGTCTCATGACATGGTATTGAAAGGGTTCATTGGGAAAGCAAGAGTCTAATGCAGATGGGGCCTGTCTTTGTGCCTATATGTATGTGTACGCACAGAGTCAGGGTGGATGCCGGAGTGCAGTGTGTACACACACGGTCAGAGTGGATGATGGAGTGTGGTGTACTCCCATACAATCAGAGTGGATGCCGTAGTGCCATGCGCACACAGTGAATGCCGGATGCCGTGTACACACTCAGAGTCAGTGGATGCTGGAGTCCCGTGCATTCCTGGTGCACTTGGATCCCTTTCTTTGATGAGGTCCCTTTCCTCTTCTGCTAAAGCGTACAGTTTAGAATCTGGGTGTGCTAAGTGGCCAAAGACAGAGGAGTGGATAAAGTGGTGGCCACATGTGTCCAATGGAATACTGTGCAGTCCTAGGAAAAGGTGAGCTTCTGTGGCCCACTGCAGTGTGGACAGAACTGGAGGGTACTGGTGGGTTTTGTGATTAGTGAAATCAGTCGGAGGGAAAAAGAACAAACATTGAATCTCACACATCTGGTACATAATGAGACAAAAGAAACGGGGGGAAACAATATTGAATAAACTCCAATCCTTGACCTTGGATTACAAAATCAAGCAGTGAGTGGAGGTCCGGACGGGGCTTAAGATGATGACAAGTGGGGTGGTGGGCATTTTGGTGATGGTGCTGTGCCATCATTTTGGGCCTCAGTATCGTACTTTGCACTAATGGAGACATATTGGTTAAATGATAACAAATTAACAATTTAAAAAATCTTGGTTTGGCTCCAGTACAGGTAATGTTTTGTCAACCCTAACTAAATTATAGGAATTATTTCTGTAATGTGTGTTCCCAAACAGAAAAGCGATAGGAGAAGTATTTTGCTAGCCTAATAAACTGAGCCATTCAAACCATTTCTCTTTAATTATTAGCCTGGCCTGTGTATCTTTGGCTAATCAATAGCTGGCCTTTTGAGGAAATCGGAGTCAGTTTTCTGTGGCTTAACTTCACGTTACCTGCAGGTTATCGAGATTAACAGTTCTAATAACACTTTACTCATCACAGTCATTTCCCCTCTGCTCTTATCACAGAGGAACTTCTGCTCCGGTGACTGGACTCTGATCTGGAAATAAAGTCATGGCCATGGTAAGTGGGGGGAGCCTCGCCCTCCTGTGCCAGCCACAGACAGGTACCAGGTGTGGGCTTATGTCTGTTGTCTCGTTGAAAGTCTGTTTGCACAGCACAGGGAGAGAAGAGGAAATGGAAAGGCAGCTTAATTTCTTTCTGGGATGGTGAGTACCTTGACCCTGAGACCTCACGCAGAGAGTGAATCCTTTGAGTTCTTCTAACATCCTGAGATACAGAAACAACTTAAGCTTTTCTCTCTGCAGAAGATTTCATGTTTCGGGGCCGGGAGCGATAGCCCAGTGGGTAGGGCATTTGCATTGCATGTGGCCGGCCTATCTATGCTTGCCCGGGTTCGATCCCCGGCATCCCATATGGTCCCCCGAGCACTGCCAGGAGTAATTCTTGAGTGCAGAGCCTGGAGTTACCCCTGAGCGTCGCCGGGTGTGACCCAAAAAAGCAAAAAAAAAAAAAAAAAAAAAGCGTTTCATGTTTCTTGTAGAAAATGTAGGCCAAGAAAAAGGAAAAGAAACCCCCAGATCCCACAGGTTCTCTTACCAGTGATTGCTTTCCTGTTCGGATGCAACCCAACCCTCCCAGGTTCATCAAGGAAAGGGTTTCTTAGTCATATGGGCTTGTCATCCTTCTCCTGTGGTTGTCTGTGGCTGGATCCCTTGAAGCATGGTTATCTGATCTCTGGGACTGGTGGGGGAAACTGATTCCTTCAAGAGTTTTATGAAGTTATGAGCTTACACTGAAGCTGAGCCTCTCCCGCTGTGCACCTGGCTCCCCCCAGGTCAGCCATCTGCTTTGCTTCTCGCTCCCAACGGAGGTTTATAAATGACAGGTGGTTTGGGTCCCTGGTCATCTGGAAAAAAATGATACAAATAGAATTGGATACCTGGAGAAGAACTAGATGCAGTTCCAGATGCCTTTAGAAAGAGGGACATGTAAATAATTCCAAATGAATAATGATCTGTTCTTCATTAATTCATATTTTGGTGCCAGAGATCAAACCCAGGACCTCATATCTGGCAAGTGCTCTACGTATGAGCTATGTTCCTAGCCCTTAGCTTGTGGGTAGGGGAGAGAGAGAGAGAAAGAGGGAGAAAGGGAGAAGGAGAGAAAGAATTTGGAAAAACAATGAGAAACCAGTGTAAGAAAGGCATTTAAAAAACCAATTTTAAATTAATGAGGCTCTTGCCTTGCCTGTTGTCGACCTGGCTTTGATCCCTGGCACCACATATGGTCCCTGAGCACTCCCAAGTGTGACACCTCTGAGTACAGAGCCAGGAATAAGCCCTGAACACAGCTTGGTGTGGTCCAAAAAATAAACAAAAATATTATATAGTTATAATTCACATGTAGTGAAATCTACAGCTCTTTAGGATAGATAAGTTGGACATACATGCTGTTTGTATAGGCAGTGTGACTCACTCCCCTATCAAGATAGAACTTGTCATCATGCTCCCCACGTGTCCCCAGAAATGTGCCACTGTTTCGCCTCTATTATCACCCTAGATTAGTTTGGTCTATTTTAGAACATTTACAAATGGAACCTAAAGTCTGTACTTTTGGGGTCGAAGCTATAGCATAGTGGGTAGGGTGTTTGCCTTGCACGCAGCCGACCCGGTTCGATCATCCACATCCTATATGGTCCCCAAGCACCGCCAAGAGTAATCCCTGAGCATTGCCGGTGTGACCCACAAAGCAAAAAATCGGTCAGTCATCGGTCGGTTGGTCGGTCAGTCGGATCGGTCGATAGATAAAGTCTGTACTTTCAAAATTTTTGGAAGTTGTCTATTCTGTTAAGTTTCACCAGTTATTCCTCCACTCCTATTTTTACTTTTAATTGCCAAATAGTATCCACTGCATTGCAGGAAATTGCGTTTATAACCTTCACATTTTATTACTGGGGGGGGGCACACTTGGCAATGCTCAGAGGTTACTTCTGGCTATGCACCAAAGGAGTTACTCCTGGTGGTACTCAGGGAACCTTATGGGTTACTGGTGGTTCAACCTAGATCAGCCACATGCAAGGCACATGCCCTACCCACTGTACTATCACTCTAACCCCTCATTATTTTTAATAAGTAAAGAGTACTTCATGTATTATGATCTAACACCCATTCCTAGCTCTTGTTTTTGTTGTTCGTTCCCATCCTCCTGTTCTCTTTGTCTATGGCCACACTAAGCTGCCCTGGCATGGAATCCCTGCCTTCCTGGATCTGATAATGGGGCATCATGCCCTGGAATTTAATCAATACAGACACTTTAGGGCTCACCACAACACATTGTCTGAGCTTATCTTTTCCTGGAAAAAAAAAAACCTGGCTGAAATGCTTGTTGACTGAGCCATTCTTGCAAATCCCTCTTATCGATCACCTTGTGGGATATTAACCTTACTCACATAAGTGTCCTTCTGCAATCAGTTGATTTTAAAGTTAAATGCAGTGTTTGAGTATCAGCTACACCTTTGTTCAATAACGAAGTTCCCAAAGTACCTCATGAAACATCTGACTCAGGAAACTGTCTCATGGTTTGACAAAGACCAAGTGAGACCTTGCAGGAATTTTGACAGCAAATCACCAATTTGTTTATTACTACTGACTTATAGTAGAGGGCAAGAAGTAAAATGCAGGGCCACAGAGATAGTTCAGTGGGTAGGGTACTTGCTTTGCATGCAGCTAACCTGGGCTTGAGCTTGATCCCTGGTAGCCTGTGCAGTCCCCAGGGCTCTGCCGGGTGGGTCCTGGATGGTTGATAGTCTAACATAGAAAAAGACTAGGTCCCCTGGGATGAACCCAGTGCCACGTCAGAGCTGGCAAGCTACCTGTGGTGCATTCATTATGCCCAAAACAGTAACAATAGTGGACCTATTCCCAAGCGAATGGAGACATTACTGGTGCCGCTCGAGCAATCGATGGACAATGGGAAGACAAGTGATCCAAGTGACAAGAATTAAAATGCCTGTGATTATTTCTTAGGCTCTAACTTCAGGAGAGGATACAGGAACACAGGCCTCTGGCTGGGTAGGAAAATTGCCTCACAGAAAATCCCACACGTGGCATGTCCCAGCTAGGCCCCGCACAGGCCCAACAGAGGGACTCCATGGAAAGAACAGAGACACAAAGCTGGCAGACCCGAACGTGAAACTCAGCTGAGGGTGACTCAGGGTTTGGGTTCACTGACTCAAAGCCTTTCACTGTTGTTTTAATACATTGGCACGGTCAGCTGTGGCATGGTCAGCCGGTCACATCATCATTCAGCCACTCCCAGGCTTCTCCTCCTACACCAGATCCCTCCTCACCTCCCTGCGTGGAGGGAATGTACTGGTTGCCCGCTATTTCCCGTGACCTAGGACATGAGAAAGCGCCTGCTTTCTCCTTGGCACCTAGAATAGTGTTTGCCCCAGGGAAGGCACCTGAGTGTGTGCTGAGTGAGATGCTCCCTTAGTCATGGTGTTTCTCCTTGTGCCCAGGCAACCAAAGGAGGGACTATCAAAGCTGCCCTGGGATTCAGTGCCGTCGAAGATGCACAGAACCTGCGGAAGGCCATGAAGGGTCTGGGTGAGTGTCAGCTGCAGTGAACACAGCCGGGGAGCCATGCTTCCCGTCACACAGAGGCTGCTCATCAGCAGAGGGTGCTCATCAGCAGGTCTCACTTGAAGGAAATGCAGTGGGGAGTGTGGGGTTGTGGCCCAGTGGTAGAGCACATGCCTTACGTGAGTGAGAGCCGGGTGCGATTCCTACCA
This sequence comes from Cryptotis parvus, assembly GCA_021461705.1. Classification (NCBI taxonomy): domain Eukaryota; kingdom Metazoa; phylum Chordata; class Mammalia; order Eulipotyphla; family Soricidae; genus Cryptotis; species Cryptotis parvus. Next base: position 32,854 of record JAJIBD010001774.1, on the reverse strand, counting down.
CCAAATGGTCCCTTGAGCACTGATCTGAGTAGCCCGAGTCGCTAGGTGTGGTCTCCAAACAAAACTGAACAGGAACATGGCACGGCAGGATCAAGTTGGTTCAAGACAAATTAGATGGAAGGGCATTATAGAATTTTACATTTAATGCACACATTTTATATTTCCCCAGTGATTTACATGTGTTTTGTCGATTTTATACCTGAGTCTAGAAATATATAAAACATTAAAATTGTATTTGTTTTCCAGTGAGAGAAAGTGTGTGTGAGAGAGAGAGAGACAGACAGACAGACACAGAGAGAGAGAGAGAGAGAGACACAGAGAGAGAGAGAGAGAGAGAGAGAGAGAGAGAGAGAGAGAGAGCCTGCCTTTATGCAGAGGGTATCTGAAGAACTTTCTCAGCTGTAATCTCAGTGGATATATTGCCCCATCCAGTGATTAATAGGTGGCATCCATTGCCAGGCCTATTTTGATCCCCTTGATGGATGTGAAATGGAGACCGGTGGTATTACAATAGTGTAAGTCTCTGAGTAAGTGATCACTCTCAGCTGAGAGTGATTCAGGGCTCATCCTCAGACCTGCCAGCTCTGTGACCCTGTTCTCACCCTGTGGCCTCTCCCTGAATTTAGTGGAGCATCGGGGCAGGGGAAGACTCAGTAACCCTCCCGTAAGGTGCTTTGAGTCCAGATTCAATTTTGTTTTATGCTGTTTTCAGGGGGCCACATATGGTGGTGCTCAGGGCTCACTTCTGGTAAGACTCAGGAGACCTTACGGGTTACTAGGGATTGAACCTGAGTTGGCGCGTGCAAGGCCAACTCAGGATTGGTTAGCTTCTATATTATATTGCCATCCAGTCTGGTGTAACTACTGTATTGTAGAGTTTGGATATGTTGCTCCTGAAAATCCAGAGTATTTAAATAGTTCTACTTGCTTTAACCTGCATGGCAGAGCCTGGCAAGCTACCCATGTCGTATTTGATATGCCAAATACCAGTAACAATTATAGACCTCATTCCCATGACCGGAAGGAATGGTTTGAGGCTCTTTATGTTCCTGGAGCAAGAAGATGCCCTTGGGCTCTACTAGCATGAGACAGGACATATGGAGATGTTACTGGTGCCCGCTCAAGCCAATCGATGATGAACGGGAAAGACAGATGATTTAACTGGGCAGTCCATCTGGACATATGGCAGCTGTGGGCTTTGGTAAGGTGGGTGCTGGCCCTTCTCCCTCCTGCGATCACCCTGAAGATCTCAGCCGGGAATGGACATCTGAGAAATTTTTGCAGCTAGTTGATTTCTTTTGAGATTGATTTATGAGTCCCAGGAATAGGGCCAGTAGATGAGCTTACACAGAGGAGTGTGACTGGGTGTCTACCTGAAATGCTTTAGTAGACATTTCTGTACCCCCATCACAGCTCTCCACGCATATAAACAGTGAGGAAGCAAGAACCTCACCAAGCATACACAAATACCCATCTGTTTCTTAGGTCAAGGACCAATTTGTAAAATCAGAATAAAGTTCTCCTGTAAAAAGTTGCTACAAGTGGGGGCCAGGCGATAGTCCAGCAGGTAGGTCATTTGCCTTGCACACGGCCAGCCTGTGCCGGCCCAGGTTCGATCCCCCCGGCATCCCATATGTTCCCCGAGCACCGCCAGGAGTGATTCCTGAGTGGAGAGCCAGGAGTAACCCCCTGAGCATTGCTGGGTGTGACCCAAAAAAGCCAAAAAAAAAAAAAGGTTGCTACAAGAAACAGGCAAGCAAAGCTTGGGATAGTTATAATTTTTAATTCAAGTAATAAAGTTTTGCTGGAATTTTCACTCTTGGAAATTTGCTAGTAGTCACGAAAAGGCAACCATGTAAGATTAGTAAAACAAAAAAAGATAGCTTGCAGATGAAAACCACAATTACAGATTTTGAAATACAGTGAGAGGCCAATTTAAACTCTGCAAAGTGCCGAGTCAGTGAATTAAAAAGATGGATCTGAATTGTTTCAAAACTCATGGGAAATGAGAGAGAGGAAAATGAAGAGAGAAAAGGCATGGTAGACTGATACTGAAATTCCAAAAGATGATTAAAAATATTAGAGGCAGGAGAGAAACCATGATTGCAAGTCAACATTTATTGAAACTTTAGTAAGTACTGGGCACTATACTAAGTAATTCTCTCAATTGTTTTTTTCTGTGTTTTTTTTTTTTTGGTCTGTTTGATTTTTTTTTTCCCTGTTGTTGTTTGGTTTTCAAGCCACACCCAGAAATGTTCAAGAGCTTCCTCCTGGCTCTGTGTTTAGAGATCACTCCTGGTGGGGCTCCAGGGGCTCCTGGTGGTACCAGGGATCAGACTCTGGTCAGCTGCATGTAACCACTGCACTTCCTCTCCAGTCTCTCAACTGGTTTCTTTTACACTGGCAATGAGTTGTGGTCACTCACTCGCTTTTTCAGAAAAGGAAATGACTGCTCAGGAAAGTCAATTCTTTTGTTTGGTGGGATACACATATGTAAGGAGAGGCTGAGACACAAAACTCGGGTTTTTCCTGTCCAATAAAACAGGCAAACCCTCTGAACAAGGACCTCTGAGAAAGCTGTCTGCATGTTTGGGTGACTCTGGTGTCTGCAGAGGAACTTGTTTTCTCGTTCTCTCTCAAACCCCACCCTTGTCTCTGTCCATCCCAGGCACCGATGAAGAAGCCATTATCAACATCCTGGCCTACCGCAGCACTGCCCAACGCCAGGAGATCAGGACAGCCTACAAGACCAACGTGGGGAGGGTAGGTACCACCCCTCGGGCTGTGTGCCATCATAGACCCCTCTGCCACTAGACCTACCTGGGAAGCAGTGCCTGGTTCCCCATCCAGACTCCCAAAGTGGCCTTGTGTTTCTAAACGATGCTCTTGAAGTTTCATGTCAGCTTTTCCTCTATTATTGACTGGAAGTGATTCCAGGGAACGCTTGTTTCACAGAAGTCAAGACCAAGTTTGGTCTCTTCTTATCCCTCACATCATAGGAACTTGATTGGACTCAACCAGGTAAGACTAAACACCCAAACTGGTCTCCCTGGGCCTGACCCAGCTTCTTTTTAGACTACTATGGATAGTGACACCCCCCCCCAAGCTGGCTAGCATAGTCAAACCCTGTTTGGTCTACACAGGCTCTCCTGCCATCTGGGGTCTATTTCTATCCTTCCACAGAAACCCCTTTACAACGTGTATTCATCCTCATGAGGCTCCTCATTTGAGGAATATAACCTCAAATTCTCAGATGGAGCTTTAAGCATTTGTGTATCTCTCTGTAAGCATCCAGAGGTGGTTGCCTCACTGCACTTTCCCTTTCCCTTGGAATCCCACACCCCTCAGAAACCTTCCCTCAGTCTCTTCAGTGATTGACTTATCAGTGTCTCCAGTCCTCACACACCACTGAAAACATTGTTGGGTGGTCATAGAGCATCTCTTTATTGAGGAAACGTTGTCAACCGGTGTCTTTAGGTCTGAGAGTGCGGTAACTGTGATAAGCATGTTTTGTCCTTGAAATTATGGAGAACTCATCAGACTGCAACTGCTTTTCTTTTGTCCCTCAGGATGGGGGTGGAGCAGCACCTGGTGGTGCTCAGGGCTCCCCCAGCCCTGTGCTTGGTGGGGAGGGGTCATCCTGGCAGGCTCAAGGAACCCCCCGGGGGCCAGGCAACCTGCACAAGCCTCTCGTACCTTCTATGCAAAACTTGCATCAGCCCATTGAACTATTTATGAATTCTGCAGCTGTTTCTTCTTCCTTTTTTTTTTTCATTTTTTGGTTTTTGAGCCACACCCAAAGAGAGAGGTTGCCTGTTTCTTCTCATCCAGCCTGAAACTTTCAGGGAACGGAGCTGGCTCAGTAGTTCCCCAGAGCCCTTGCATGGGCACCATGCCTGGGCATCCTCGAAAGGAACGGAAATGTTTTGATCAGATTGCCCAAAGTACCTTCTGGGTATTTTACACTTCTGGGTATTTTACACTTTCCTCCATCTTCAAAGAAATTTAATCAGCACAGAGGCAAATGTGTCCCACGAACTTGAAATCTAAAGGGTATTGTTACACACAGTAAGGTTGAGCAGAAGTTTCTGTGCTAAGCTAATGTGATAGCCGCTTGTCAAGAACGACCTACATTAGCATATTTGCTGAGCACCATTTTGTGTGTTTGTTCATTCATTTATTCAATATCTATTGATTTAACATTAAAATATGCACATGCCTGTGTTGCACTGGAATTTTGTTGAAGCAGGCTTACGAGAATCAGAAGTTAGTACTTGAATAGCCACTTAACTCTTCAAGAGTCAGTTCACCTTAAGCAGCTTCTTAAATTCTTAAATTCTCTGACGTATTCTAGGAGAAAATGTGCAAGTGTCTTTAGAACTTGATCCTTTGTCCAGATCATCTGCATTCCTTTTCAGAAATGGAATCCTCAGAAATGATCATGAATGATCACAAAGATACCATTAAATGCATATATCTGTTGCATAAGCAGGGAGCTGGCTATTGTATTATGTCTACAATATAGAAATCTCAACAGTTTTACAAATGTCATAGATAAATACTAATTTGAAACTATATTTAAAGTATATTGTTAAGTTTGCAAATACACTGAAATCAGTGTCTCCAAGCTTTTTGATTTCAGGATTTTTAAACTCTTAAATTATTGAGAACTTTGTAGAGGGATTATAACATATTTGACAGTCATCACATTACCATAGGACATTTCTAAGTATCTGTTTGTTAGCTTTTTTTTTAAAAAAAATGAGCTAAGATGGGTAATGTCTGTCTGTGGACTATAAAAAGTCCAGGAAATCATGTAATTTCTGGTCCAAATTGGACAGATACAAATGCTTCCATCTACTTTCATTGTATGCCCTAGGAATATTGTTAAAAATATCCATATAAAAAATATCCATATATTTGGGCAATAGTACAGCGGATAGAGTGTTTGCCTTGCATATTGCTGACCGGTGTTCAATCCCATAAGGTCCCCTGAGCATTGCCAGGAGTAACCCCTAAGCTTCGCTAGGTATTGGCCCAAACCATAAAAACAAAACAGAAGAAAAATATCCATATGCCCCTTTGCAGAAAAAGAATTGTCCACTCCTGCAACTAGCACATCATGCATTGATACCATTTTAATAAAAATGCTATCTATTCCAGAACAAGAAAAGTTAGTGACAAGATTGATGTTAGTTTACATTTTGCAGATTTCTTTAATATTTCCCTTAATGGAAAACAACCAGATTCTCGTGTCCGCTTCTGCTTTCAGTTTGTTGTGATAATGTGATTTTCAACATTTGGTTGAAATATATGGAAAAACAATCTTAATCTCCTTCAGATATGTAGTTGGCAAAGGAAGGGGTATTGAAGAGACAGGAGAACAAGTGCACAGGTTAAGGCTTATGCTTGCATGTGACTGATCCCGTTCAGTCCCTGGTACCATACGGCCTCCTGAGCACTGCTGAGTGTGGCAAGCATAGCTGAAGTATGGCCTGGGTAGCGCCTGCACCACAGGGCCTGAACAGCTCCACATCCTCGGGCCCCTGCACTGAACCCTATTGAGCCTCTACCCATTTGTCTGAGTCTGTCTGGAAATGACCAATTGGGGCTCTTGGCAGTGCCGGAATTGAACCAAGGTCAGCTGCATGCTGGACAAGTCTTAACTGTTTAACTATACCATCTCCGCAATCCCTGGGAGGAGTATTTTTAATAGCCTCTTAACAGAACTGTAGCTCTGCAGTAACCTTTGGAAAGTTCCACTAGATGGTTAGGAGACAGTATCCGTGTAGTTTTAGTGTTAATCATGAAGAAAGTTTCCACCGCACAGTACCCCCCATGCCGAAAGGACCTCAGAAACTGCAGGCTCACCTGGACCGCGCTGTGACGTCTCTGTGACCGATCAGCTCAGCTGCTCTCTCGCCTTGCAGGACCTGTTGGACGACCTGAAGTCGGAACTGAGCGGCAACTTCGAGCAGGTGATCCTGGGCATGATGACCCCCCACGGTGCTGTACGACGTGCAGGAGCTGCGCAAGGCCATGAAGGTGGGCTCCTCCCCCACGCCGTCCCGCCCTCTCGGACGGGGCTTTCTCAAGAGGGAAGAGCAGCCTCGAGAGAAAGATCTTTCTCTCCCCTGAGCACTGCTTGAAAACAGGACCTTGCATTACAAGCCCTTGCTGCTGAGAAGTTGTTTGCCCCAGCTAAGAAATAATTTTCTGGGGCTGGAGCAATAGCCCAGCGGGTAGGGCGTTTGCCTTGCATGCAGCAGGCCTGTGCTGGCCTGGGTTCGATCTCCGGCATCCCATATGGTCCTCTGAGCACCGCCAGGAGTAATTCCTGAGTGCAGAGCCAGGAGAAACCCCTGAGTATTGCTGGGTGTGACTCAAAAAGCAAAAAAAAAAGAAAAAAAAAAGAAACACAGAAATAATTTTCTATTTGTTGTAACTCCAGAGAGAGGGAATGATAATAGTCGTGCCTTGGGGGCACAGAAAATTAGCTCCTGAGATAGGAGCACACATTGTGATGTACACATTGTGATGCACACATTGCTGGAGACTCAGACTGGCCCTTAAGGGTTCACAGCTTCCTTGGATGCCAGACAAATTGTCCCCTCACTAAGGTCCCCGAAAGCCATCGACCAAGTGTGAAATTCATATACCGGCACCCTCCCCTAACTAACAGCTTTACTAGACCTTGCTTATACCTTACCAACAGCCTCTGCCAGAGATTTCTCCCCCTTTAAGGGATGAGAACAGGAAGCTGAGGGAAACTCACAGGGCAGAAACTGCCCCTAGCCTGGCCTAGTAACCCACATGGAGGAACAGCATCTCAGTGCTTGCTGTTGCTAACACTTACTGCAAATGTGTGGGAATTTGGGCGGGATCATTGAAGTCGAATAGCTTGTGGATTTGCTCTTCAGTCTCTCACAGGATCATGTGCCTTGGTTGCTTGCCTCTGTTTCTTGCCTGCCTGTTTCTACCCCTGGAGAAGCCAGGGAGAGATGACAGTCTCTCTTCACACACTTCTACCTTTTTCCTCCCCTCATATCTTTCTAAAAATGTTTCAAAAAATAAACTAGCTTACTTCATAAAAAAAAAAAAATCCAACAGCAACACAAAAACAAAGCCCCCTGAATGGCTCTTGTTGCTAAAATTCATTGGATTGTCTTCCTTCTCTGTAGACTCCCAACTCTTCCTTGGGTGTGTGGGGCTCAGTTTTGCCAACTGGATCCTCATGTCCTTTCCTCTGGGTTTTAGGGGCCGGCACAGATGAGGGCTGCCTGATTGAGATCCTGGCTTCACGGTCAGCCGAGGAGATCCAGCGCATTAACCAGAACTACCAGCTGCGTAAGTAGCATCTCAGGGCAGATGTTTGTTCCCTTGGCATCTGAGGAGCACCTGGCAGGTGGGAGTTACCCACTGGTTTAAATTCAGGCATTGGAACACTGGCCATAATGCGTCGGGCAATTGCAAACTCTTACTATGAGGCAGGTTCCTATCTAGGCAATGAGATTTCTGAGGTAAAGATGTTAGTCTGATTCTGGAACCCGGAACAATGTCTTGTTCTCCAGGTATTTTCTGTTATCAAGTACAGAATCCACAATGCTTGTGGGGGAAATGGTAGCAGCAGTTCACCTTTGCATTCATAGGAACCGCCCCACCTGCAGGACAGACACGTGTGCAGTCAGAACCGCAGAGCAAGGACTGTAGTCCCTGCCTGCTCTGCGAGCTTAGGCACCAGGAACACCTCAACCTGACTCATGACTAGCTAAACTCAACTGGAACATTTGACCAGTTTAGTTTGGGAAAAACCATGAGTGGGGTAAAAAAAAATGCTCCTGTTGATCTGCTTTGGCCAGCGGGCTGGTCCTGCAAAGGACAGAAGGTTCTCCAGTGAATTGGCCAGGATGGAATTCTGATGTGATTCTCCTCTCTTGCTAGAATATGGGCGGAGCCTGGAAGATGACATTCGCTCGGATACGTCATTCATGTTCCAGCGGGTGCTGGTGTCTCTGTGTGCTGTGAGTATTTGCTCCCCCAGTTGGTTGGCTCTTCCGGCCGGGAGTGGGGAACTATTGAGATGCCTGTGCTGTGTCTCCATTCCAGCCTTCTTATCAGTTTAGCCTCCCACATGGGACTATTCCAGGGTATTGTTCCTGGGTCTCTGCGATAACATCCATCCTTTTTCATTTATACCCACCAAGTACTGCAGACAGGCGGATTTATATAAGAATCATCAGCGCAATGAGGGTTAGGAAAATGGTGGTTCAGGCTTTCAGAGCTGGTTGCTGTCATACGGGAATGCAGCAGGTACACAAGTTGCTACCAGACAGCAGCTTAAGAAGCCAGAGGAGAGACATAGAGTAGAGGGAAAGTTTTTTCTTTCTTTTTTTTCTCTTTGGGTCATACCCGACAATGCTCAGGGATTACTGCTGGCTCAGGAATTACTACTTGTAGTGCTCAGAAGGACCATATGGGATGCCAGGGATCAAACCCAGAACCCAGGTTGGCCATGTGCAAGGCAAACGCCCTACCTGCTGTACTATCACTCTGGCCCAGTAAAGGGGAAAGTTTGAGGACCCTCAAATTTTTAGTGTGGAACAAAGGAAAGCCTTGATGGCAGACAGGACTGGGAGGCTTGGTGGGACCTCAAGAGGCAGAGGTGTGGGTGGGTGCCCTCCAGACAGGAAACAGTGCATTAAGGAAACCATTGTCCAACTGCGCTGGACATTCTGAGATGGAAGTGGCAGGGGAACATGAGGGAGGGGCTGGCGTCTTGCTGGAGAGCAGAGGGAGCCACTGGAGGCTGGCAGCAATAGAGCAGTGAGCCTGGCAGTGCATTGACAGCCACCGCTGCGAGGGTGACAGATGGATTGAACTGGAGGCCATGAGACAGGGTCGGATCAGCCTCAGTACACCAAAATGAAGCAGGGCTAGCCTAGTGCCTGGCGACAGATGTGCCAGAAAGGAGCAGATGAGCACCAGGTAGCTCCTGTGGGTCCCGGTTTCCTCCTTAGCCCTAACCTCTCCCTGAGAGGGAGCCTCATTTCTCTTACACCGTTTGGGCATTTCGTTAAGGCTCTTCAGTCACCGCCTCTAATCAGTCCTCCAAAAACCTAACCCTGCCCTTGTTAGCCCCTCAGTCCTGCGATCCTCCTGGCCGCCTGTCTGTTCTGACAACCAAATCCCCATCTCCATGAATCATCTCCAGCTCCCACCTGGTTCTCCTCTGGCACTGACTTCCCTAGTGCCCACCTGATTTCCCATCCATTGTTTCTTTTCCGCCCAGCTGAGCTTGCTGACACCACAGACTACTGAACTAGCATCGAGATAAAAATAGTCTAACCACCCAGGGAGAGTCGCTGCTTTCGTCAGCACCCGCCCAGGCTGCGGCCCCACCCTCTATGTGAGCTGGGGTGGGTGAGATGTCATAAGCTCCCCAAAGCCCAGTGCTGGTCCCAGAGCCTCTTGATTCACTTCTGTTCGCAGCCCCCATTGGGTGGAATCCATGGGGGCATTTCTGTCAGCTAGGCTCAGTCAGCTGGGAAGATAGAGGAGGGGGTGTAGGGCAGGAGGCGGGAGAGGAGGGCGTTGTCATTTTAATCTGCTTCCTCTTTAATGGCAGAAACATCCAGTGTGGCTAGTCATGTGCACAGATCTGTGCACAGATCAGAGTCACCATAATAACAGAGCGTTCAAAGGACATCTGGCCTCTCATCCTGGTCTCAGCACCACCCTTTGTGGCCTTCCAGTCACAGGTTCCTGGACATTTGCAGTTAAATGAGTCACTCCCGTTCCTCACCACCCCACCCCCAGCCCAGCTCATGGATATTTTCTCTCTTCCTCAGGGTGGCAGAGATCAAGGAAACTTTCTGAATGATGATCTCCTCCGACAGGACGCCCAGGTGAGGAGAACTTCTGCATCCTTCTCTCTGTTTGTCAGACAGGCTCCCTCTGAGGAAACCCTTTTCTCTCTCAGTGTACATTAGCCCCACGTTCGGTCCCTGGTATCATGTGATCTCCTTGATATCACATGATCTCCCAGCATTGCTGGGAAGGACCCATGAGCTCCAAGCCAGGATTATGCCCCTGGGAACCACCAGGTATAGCCCCAAAATAACAACAGATATTCTGAGGACTTAAGGGTATAAGATCCCAGGGTTGGAGCAATAGTCCTGCAGGTAGGGTGTTAGCCTTACGTGCCGCTTACTCGGTTTCAATTGCCGGCATCCTATATGGTCACTCGAACACCACCAGGAGTAATTCCTGAGTGCAGAGCCAGGAGTAACCCCTGAGCATTGCCAGGTGTGACCCAAAAGGCAAAAAAAAAAATATATAAGATCCCATCCTATATAATAAGAGTTTTGGAAAATTGCCTTCAATTCAGAAAGTTTAAGTAGAAAGTACCAAAAACTTTGGAACTCTCAATGCTAATGTGACTTTTACCTACCTCAAGGTAAAAGAGAACATTTGGGGGGCATGTTGGAAGAAACCTTAGCCCAGGGATTAAATGAAGAGTTAATGCCAGATTAAATGAAGAGTTAATGAAAAATTTATTTCTGAAACATTATATACACAGTAAACTTTTGATGGGTTTACTTGATGCTAGACGTTGTGTTCAGTACTTTACACTTTTTCCTTATTACACATTTATGAAGAAAACATTATTTCTTCTGCTTTATGGGTAGGTAACTTGTGCAAGATCACATAGCCAGTGAATTGGGGTCTTCCAAGCCAGGTCCATCTGAAGTTTTAAAAAGTCGTGGCATTAAATGAGCAGGTATTTTAGACTCATCAAGGAGCATAGTTCTCCTTCGCAGTGATCTGGGGAACGTTGCTTGCAAATAAGTTTGTGCTGGGAAAGCTGGACAGAAGCAGATGAGCTCAGATTAGGACCTTCCTGGTCCTTCAAGTCCTATCAAGAGGCAGGTATTTTTTTTCTTAATTGAATCCCCATGAGATACACAGTTATAAGGTTGTTCATGATCGTATTTCAGTGATGCAGTGTTCCAATACCACCAACCCCATCCACCAGTGTACATGTCCCACCACCAAGGTCCCAGTTTCCATTGTATCAGCCCTCTCCACCCAACCTGTATGGCAGGCAGTCTCCTCTCTCTGCATTATAGCTTGCCATGCAGATACTGAGAGGTTATCATGTTCATTCCCTTACCTACTTTCAGCATGCAGTTCTTATCCAGAGTGATCATTTACACTATCTTTGTCACCATGGCCCCTTCTCTATCCCAACTGAAGAGACAGGAGTTTAGGAGCAACTCCAGACAGGGTTCAGCTGCTTCCAGCAACAGTCTCTGCTGGAGACTAGAAAATGGCAATGACAGGTCCCTCAGAGGGCCTCTCTCCTTTACTCTGCTCTTATAAATTCTGGTATAGAATGACTACATTAATTTGTGGGATATGAAAAAAATAGTATGAGATTAATATCCAAGGCCAGGCAAAACAGGAGCCAGGATGACTTGTCAATGATTGGAATCTACCACTAGTGTGTGGGAGACAGAGGTTAGGTAAGATAGAAAAGGGACTAGTTTGCCATAATAGTTGGAAAAAGCTAGACTAGAACTGAGTATTGAGGGGCCCGAGCAGTGGCACAGTGGCTAGGGCATTTGCCTTGCATGTGGCCAACCTGGATTTGATCCCCAGCATCCCACGTAGTCCCCTGATTAATTGCAGGAGTAATTACTAGTGCAGAGCCAGGAGTAACCCTTGAGCATCGCCGGGTGTTACCAAAAAAAAAAAAAACCAACAAAAAAGTATTGAAAGTATATTAAGGGATATATAGGATAATCCCTCAGTTGTCACTTGTCACTTGTCTTCCCATTGTTCATCCATTTGCTCTAGTGGGCGCCAGTAATGTCTCCATTCATTGGGAATGAGGTCCATTATTGTTACTGTTTTTGGCATATTGAATATACCACGGATAGCTTGCCAGGCTCTGCTGTGGCTCTGGGTTCATCCCAGGGGGCCCAGTCTTTTTCTGTGTCAAACCATCAACCATCCAGGGCCCATGGGGCAGAGCCCTGGGTGTAGACAAGTCTGTCTCTTGTCTGCCACCTGCTGACGCAGCCGGGCACCGCAGCCACACCTGCAGCACCTCCAGGGGCAGGTCTCTCACACCTCAGTTATGTGTTGAAAACTACAGTGTGCAAAAGAAAACAGAGAGAGAGAGAGAGACAGAGAGAGACAAAGAGAGAAGAAAAGTGTCTGCCATATAGGCAGGCTGGTGCGGGAGGAGTGAAAGTGGCAACATTGGTATTGGAAAATGTGCACTGGTGAAGATATGGGTGCTGGAACACTCTGACACTCAATCGTGAACAGCTTTGTGATTGTCTCATGGTGATATAAAAAATTAAAGAAAAAAGGAATTCTGCTCCTCTAGGAGCTTTTCCCAGTGTGTAAATGCAGTCTGGGCTGTATACTACCTGTTGCTCCCTGTTGTGTTCTCTATGGGCCTCTAAAGGCTGACAGTTGGCGGGATGAGGATTTGACCAGCTTTTTGGGGGCTGTGTGGTTCTGGAGATCAAGCTCAGGGCCTCCTACATTCTTTATTTTCTACCATTTGAGCCATAGTCCTTGTCCTTACAGATGGCTTTTTTTAAAAAAAATATTTCATTATACCACCGTGAGATATACAATTACAAGATGTTCATGTTTGAGTTTTGGTTCTCAAAAACTGGAATGTTCCAGCACCCATTCCTCCACCAGTGCCCATTTCCCACCACCAGTGTCCCCAATTCCCTCCCCACTCCCCCAGCCTGCCTCCATAGTAGGTTCTTTATCTCCTTTCTCTCTTTCTCCTCTCTCTTCTCTCTCTACTCTCTCTTCCTCTCTCTCTTTCTCTCCTTCGTGCTTCCCTTTCTTACACATTGTGGATTGTAATACATACATTTAGGGTTTATCATGTGTATCATTTTGCCTATATTCAATGCTCAGTTCTCGGACGGTATCATCATTTTCAACGATTATCAGCACACTGTTCCCATCTCTATCTTACCTAATCTCTAACTTCCACACATCCCAGGTTTTGAGATATTGTGCAGGCGCCACACGCCATGGGGACAGTTGGATTTTTAAAGTTTTTTTTGGGGGGCTATACCCAGCAGAGCTAAGGGTTTACTCCTGGCTCTGTACTCAGAGATCACTGCTGGCAGTGCTCAAGACACCATACGTGGTGCCAGGGATCAAACTGGGATTGGCTGCAGTTTGGTCCCTTCTGAACTATCTCTATAGCTCTTACAGTTTTAAAAATTAACAGCTTTCCTGTAGGTACGAGGTGCCATGAACAATAGTTCTGTTTTGTCAGTGATACAGAATCAATTTCTTATAGTTACCAAGTTGGAGTATAAATAGTGACTTATGAGTGCGAATTCTACTGTAAGACAAGCCACTTGCCATAAACCATTGATCACTCAAGGGAAGTGTGGTCCAGTAGGCTGTGCCTCATATGGTCTAATGTTGGAGACACACTTTCCTCATGTGGCCACTAGCTTTGAAATGTGGCTAATATGACTCAATTTAATTTTACATTTACTTTTTATTTACATTTTTAAACAGCCACTTGAGGTTAGTGAATACTATTTGGAACAACCCAAGAGAAGTTTCTTTAAGCCCTTTAAGATGGAACCAGGTAGAAACCTTTCAGCTGTTGTTGTGTGACCCTACTGGGAGATAGTATAGGGTCCTAGTAATCTTCTAAAGAATGTGTTTAGACACGTCCTTGCTGACAGCATCACTTCCACCCATCACAAGCAAATAAAAGTAGGCTGCACACCTCTTTCAAGTTCTGGAAATATCTGTATATGACCCAGCATTGTGATTCATGGGGTCTCTAACTTGTGCTTTGTTTGGCTTTAGGAACTGTATGAGGCTGGAGAGAAGAAATGGGGAACTGATGAGGTGAAATTTCTAACTATCCTCTGTTCTCGGAATCGAAATCATCTATTGCATGGTAAGACACTTGCTTTATTTTTTTCAAAGTGATGTTGGAAAGAGAGTGAGAACTGTAAAGCCCAGAATTAATAGAGAACCTTTTCCCTTTTCTTGGCACAGAGAACTAATTGTTGAACTGTCTTAGAGGCTTATTTTGGAAATGCATAAGTGCAGTAATGTGCATAACCGACAATTTCCAAAAGAGCAATTGTAAATAATTAACAAATGCACAATTTGTTATGCCAGTTTGGCATTCCTGTTTATAGGAAATCTACCTTTCTCATTTCTTTTCCTAAAGCAACCCCATTAAAATCTTGTTACATAAAAATATCAGCAAGTAATAAAATAGAAATGTTGGTTGACATTTATTCCTATTTAATATCCAAGCTGTAAAGCTATTAGAAATAATTTCTGTAGTGGTTGTATTGTATAAAAAGAATAGTGGGTAATTGCACATTTTATTTTCTCTGTGTAATGTTTCTAATTTGCCTCCAATAAGATCAGACTTTGTAATGGGATTTTAACTTCCAGGAGAAAAAGATACTAGGCAATTGTGGAATATTTGTGGTCAGGCTTATTTTATTCTTGTCAACAGAAATAAGAGTTTAATACGATATTTCATCTTTTTATATTAGCTCTTTAAATTTTACGCTATCTCCTAATTTTGTAAGTTCAAAGTGCCCTTATAATTACACACAATTTATAAAACTTGTGGGAAATTTGAGAAGAATCAATGTGCTAAATTAAACATACAAAGTATTGAAAAGTGAGCTTTATTTGGAAGTTGCTATTTTTCAGATGTTCCAAATTGCCAAGAAATGGATGATTGTGGGGCTGGAGTGATAGTCCAGAGGGGAGGGTGTTTGCTTTGCATGCTGCTGACCTGGGTTCGTTCCCCGACATTCCATATGGTTCCCGACATTCCCGAGCACCACCAGGAGTAATTCCTGAGTGCAGAGCCAGGAGTAACCCCTGAGTAACCAGGTGTGACACCCCAAAATTGGGAAAAATGGATGATTGCTTCTGGGCTAGCATCAGATGCACCAGCTCTGACTCAGCGCCTCATACTTTGCCCCTCCCTTGCCAGGCCGGATCAGTAATAACACGGACCCTTTCCTTGGTGGGACTCACCAAGAACTGCAGGTCCTCAGAAGTTGATTCAGTGCAATAAGTAAAAGAAAAACAACAATAGCAAAAAACCTGTGACAATTACAAAATTAAATTTATTTTAAGCTCTATTTGGATTTGTACTAGCCATGAGTAAGAGTGGTGATGTACAAATAGCTATGGTATCACTTGTATCACTTGTTTTCCTGTTGTTCATCGATTTGCTCAAGCAGGCACCAGTAACATCTCCATATGTCCTGTAACATGCTAGTGTAGCCCAAGGGTATCTGCTCGCTCCAGGAACATAAAGAGCCTCAAACCATTCCTTCAGGTCATGGGAATGAGGTCTATAATTGTTGCTAGTTTTTGGCATATCAAATACGACACGGGTAGCTTGCCAGGCTCTGCCGTGTGGGTGGTATACTTTCTGTAGCAGGCTCTCAGTTCTCGGTAGTAGGCTCTCAGTTCGGAATAGCTACGGTATCGTAAATAATTATCTCCTGGACTTTTCTCCCTTTCTCCTTTTGTTTGTGCAACGACCAGGGTCACACACATTCTGTGGCTGTGCTCATGGAGGTCTCACACTTGATTGTGGCATTCCCACTCTTAGTTGTGGTGCACTGGAGATCACACACTTTTGTTCCCCTTTCTAGGAGTTTTCATTATATACCACATATGAGAGAAACCATTCTGCATCTGTTCCTCTCCTTCTGGCTGATTTCACACCACGTGATACTCTCCATAGTCAACCACATTACAGTAAATTGCATGACTTTACCTTTTCTTAAATCTGTATGGTATTCCATTATTTATATGTAACCATAGTTTCTTTATCCAGTCATCTGTTCATGGGCATTTGGGGTATTTCCATATTTTGGCTAAGGTATACAGTGCCGCAGTGAATATAAGTGTGCAGATATCTTTTCTGTTTTGTGCTTTTGGGCCCTTGGGGTATCTTCCCAAGAGTGGAATTGCTGAGTCAGATGGAAGCTTGATTGCTAGGTTTTTAGAGGAATTTCCATACTGTTTTCCAAAAAGGTGGACCAGTCGGCCTTCCCACCAGCAGTGAATGAGGGTCCCTTTTCCCCCACATCCTCGCCAACACTGGTTATTGTGATCACACACTTTTATTGGGTGCCAGGCATCTTAAACATTGCCAGTGCTGACAGGACTGAATTATGCATGTGAATAATGCTGGGAATAGAAACCTTAGCCTAGTACTTGGAAGGCAAGTGGTCCACCACTGATCCATCCCTGGCCTCAACGAGATTTTTGTTTTAATTCAGGCAATATACATTGACTCCAGCATCACTTCACTTCACTTGTTTTCCCGTTGTTCATCGATTTGCTCAAGCAGGGGCCAGTAACATCTCCATTTGTTGGGAATAAGGTCCATTATTGTTACTGTTTAGAGGAAATAATGTCAAATGAAATGAGAGAAAAAGGAAAATACTAATGACCCATTTAATTACAGAGAATACAAAGAAATTCTAAAAAAGCACTAACATTGGAGCAATTCTAGGCATCTCAGTAGAAGGGAATCATGGATTTATGTGTAAGGAAGGGCTGCTGGAAGACTGTACTTCAAATGCTAGTTCTTTTTTTTTTTTTGAGTTAGAGAGAATTCTATTCCTACCAAAATACTTACATATAGAAATTATTAGATTTATCTGGAAAGCACAAATGAAACAATATAAAAATTTAAGAGGATTATGCACAAATGGAGTGTCTAAGTTTCAACTATAATATTTTACCTGGAAAACACTGAAATGAGAGTGTCATTACTTAAAAATCACATATGGGAAGAAAACTGTGTTGAACAATGGGCAAGGCTGAATTTTAAAATAGCTGTGAGAATTTGAAAGGCAATTAATGATTTCCAAAATGTCAGATGGACAGAGATATGCTCAGTTACATTTGCAGGTTATAAGTACCTTAGCAGTGGACCAGAGTGATAGTAGGGCACTTCCCTTGCTTGTGGCCAACCTGCCTTGACCCCCAGAACCCCAGATGATCCCCTGAGCCTCTGGGTATAACCCAAAAACAAAAAACAAAAATAAACTACCTTAGCAATGATTCTGACTCAAATGCTAGTTCTTGAGCTGGGATAAGCTTAGTGGTAGGGCACTTTCCTGCCACTGTGCATGTGTGATGCCCTGGGCTCAATCCCTGGCATTATAATAAATAATCAAACAAAAAATACAGCAGTTCTTATACTCTTAATTTAGACGGACTGACTTACCAACTCAGATTAGCATGTTTCTGAGATGTTTTGGGTAATCAATCTTCTTACTAATACTTCTGGTCATTTTGTATAAACACAGTATGACATTTATCTACACTAGGGATTAAGCTTAAAATGGCCTCTCTGAACTCATGGCTTTTCTTGGGGACATCTTGCTATATGTTCCAGACTACAGTCCTCAGGCCAGGTTAGTTTTTTTTCTAACCCCAACAGGGTCCTAAATCAGTTACTATCTTTGGGTCAGAAGAGTCTGGTCCATGACCTTGCTCTTAGCTTATGCTGCTATGACACTTAGCCTAGCCTGTCCCATGTCAAGACCAGGGTAGTTTACTCATGGCTTGCCCTGGGTCCATCAGTCCTGCAACAGGACCCTTTTCTTGGGGTGTAAAGGAACTGGAATCAATCTAAGGGCAACTGAGGTTTAAGTTAGGAAATATAATGGATGCTAAGAGTAAATATTTCAAAGTTAATTAACTCCTATATTACAAATGTATGGCCTTAATTGTCTTCCTTTTTAATTTTTTTATTTTTAAAATTGCAAAGATATACAATTAAAAAGTTCATATTTGGGTTTTGGTCAAACAGTGTTGCAGCACCCATCCCGCCACCAGTGCCCCTCTCCCACCACCAACGTCCCTGGTTCCCTCCCCCTCCCCAGCCCTGCTCCATGGCAGGTTCTTTATTTCTTTCCATTTCTCTCTCTTTCTCTTTTCCTTCCCCTCCAGACTATGGATTACAGAACATACATTAAAGGGTTGTCATGTGTATCTTTTTGCCTCTATTTAATGCTCAGTTCTAGGTTGGCATTAGTACCCTCAACAATTGTTAGCACACTGTTCCATTTTCTGTCTTACCTAGCCTCTGAATCCCACACGTTTGTGATAATTTCCACCTTTGACAGGACCTCCTGATATATGTTTCACTTGACCTTGGATATTGGTATCATAATATGTACCTATATATTTATGTTATGCAGATAAATGCAGTCATTCTGTATCTGTCTCTCTCCTTCTGGCTAATTTCGCTCAACATAATCTTCTCCATGTCCATCCATTTGTAGGCAAATTTTATAACTTCATTTTTCCTAACAGCTGCATAGTATTCCATTGTGTAGATGTACCAAAGCTTTTTATCCAGTCATCGATTTTCGGGCACTCTGGTTGCTTCCAGATTCTGGCTATTGTGAATAATGCTGCTATGAACATAAAAGTAGGGATGGTGTTTCCGCTGCGTATTTTTGGCTTCCCAGAGTAGATTCCCAGGAGTGGTATGGCTGGGTCAAATGGGAGTTCAATTTCTAGTCTTTGTCTACACAAAATGATGTTGCTCTAACATAAGAATATGCAAAGGGCATACAGAAAAGAGAAAACATTTCACTTGCAATACAAAACTCAGGGCTGGCAAGTCACTGTACCTAGTTAAGAGAAGGACACCTGCTGAGTAGGAGACAGAGGGCTGTGAACAAAGGGTAACTGAGGGTAGTTCATTACAAGATGCAACCAGCTGTTGTCAGACATGACTTGTTTTGAAGAGATTGTGTTACTCTAGTTTTGATTTATAGATGATTGTTGTTTTGATTTACAGGTGATTGCCATAGTCTAAATTATTAACAAATAATCTTATTAAAGAAATAATGAGAAAAGCAAGAAAATCTCTCCAGAGGTTAACTCCATTTATTGTGTGAGAAAACAGAGTCCCCAGTTAGGGAATGAATTTGCCTGATATCCTGTAGGGTCCCCTCTTTCTCCTTGCCTCAGGATGTTCCACTCATCAAATTCTTTCTGGGTTCTGACCCACATGCTAATCAGCTTCCTCCTGAAATATGCCAAAGAATAAATGATACCTAGGTAAGAGTTGCTTATTCTCCCCATGAATTCTTCTTGGTTCTCTTCTTTTATTATTTTCAATTCTGTTTGTAATTGTAGTGTTTGATGAATACAGAAGGATATCGAAGAAGGATATTGAAGAAAGCATTAAATCTGAAACATCTGGTAGCTTTGAAGATGCTTTGCTGGCTATCGGTAAGCTGGCCAGGATGGGAGTGAAGAAACAAGTAGCTATAGAGTTTCTCCTTGGTATCAGTTTGCTGTAAGGAGATGTAGACTTTTGTTAGGGATATAAGCAACCACAACAATTTAAATGTGTTTTAAATGGTGTGTAGTTTAAAATCTGGGATATGGTTTGTCTCAGAATTTTAACAAGAAATAAAATATACCACTTACTTGTTATGGTACCATGTGACTTTATGTATTTTGTATATTCTGTGCCTTTATTTCTTAGTATATGGGAAAGATAACCCTATACTTGCAAATCTGTGAATAATTATAAGTAACTGTTAGGTATGATAAAGTGTGTACTATCTTTGACAGCCCTTATCAATGTTTTTCCAGTAATTTAAGGCTAAGTTGAGAATGTTTTCCATTTGTGAAAATGCTTTCAACATAGCTTATGTTCATTAAACATTTCTTGGCTAAAATGTTTTTTGGCAAAGCAATCAAGAGATGATATTTCATACTTGTAGATACAGAGAGAATGGCTATCCCTTTTTCTCATAGATTTTATTTGCATTCTAATGATTTCTTTTTCCTTCACTTTTCACAGTAAAGTGCATGAGGAACAAACCTGCCTATTTTGCTGAAAGGCTTTATAAATCTATGAAGGTAAATGACTTCAATATTAGCGTCTAAATGTTTTGTGCATGTGTTATATCCACCTTTATTTGTGCATATCCTCCACAGAAATTTCAATTTGAAATAGTCATCTCAAATAGTTTATTGATTTCCTGATAGTGATGATATGAGATAATATTTATTATGTAGTTATAGTGTGTCATCACTGTTACTAATAATTATGAGTATAGAATAATTTTACTGCACAAGAGAAGAGTCAAGGGACAGATATGTTTATTCCAATTTTGAAGATGAAAAAACCTGAAACATAAAATATGCAGTTTTTTTCACAGTCCTCAGTGTACAGGGGAATATGGTTTTAGAATCCAAACTTCTAACCAGCATTGTACTCTGCAAACTATCTTGCTGGAAACCATGGGGGACACAGAAAAGGCCAAAATGCATTCCTAACTCTCAAAAACTCAGTCTTGAGAGAAGACACTGGTGTGCAAAACACCAAATAGATAAAAAAAAAAAAAAAAAAAACACCAAGAAGAGGGCTGTAGCAATAGTACAATGAGTAGGGCACTTGTCTTGCACATGGCAGACTAGGATTCAATCCCTGGCATCCCATATGGTTCCCCAAACACCGTCAGAAGTGATTCCTGAGTGTAGAACCAGAAGTAACGCTGGAACCCAGAAAAATGACAACCAAATAACACCAAGAAGAACAAAACAAAATAAGATATAGTTGATGATTCAAAGTTATGGAATAAAAAGAGACTTAAGGTGCCCCCCCACCCAATATTTTTTGATGGTGGAGAATCATGGAAAGACACATAAGAAAAGTTGAGCGGAACCTTAACGGAAATGTTACATCAGTGGGCTTTAGAAGCTTGGAAAGATGGCAAGGATGGGGAGTAGAGGACTCTGGTGTGTGGGAAGGAGTCATTGAGGCAGGTAGGCTGGTGAACACAGGGTATGTCTCCAGATGCAGAGTAATTTCCTCCAGTCAGAATATGGAGTGGACAAGGTAGCATGTGGGAAGACTTGAATGTCATGCAGAGGATTGAGAATAATCCTAAATATCTAAGGTAGTTCACAACCTCATCAGGAAGGCCACCTGTTGCTTGCATTGGTAGGTGAGAGTGAGCACCACCAGAATCACGGAGGCTTTCATATGTGGGCTCTTGCTTTCTTCCTTAGGGCCTGGGAACCGATGATGACACGCTCATCAGAGTGATGGTTTCCCGGCAGAGATCGATATGCTGGACATTCGGGCAAACTTCAAGAGGATGTATGGCAAGTCTCTCTACTCCTTCATCAAGGTGAGAAAGCTCTGATGAAAGGATGGGGCACTAACCTAGGTACTTAGGCATTTCTTGTCCTCTCCTTCTTGGAAAATACCGTTCACTTTGAAGATGGCAATGTAATTCAGATATTTCCAGTTTCTCTCCTTTCCCATAGATGTTTGAATCTTTGCTAGGTAGGAGGCTGGAAATATTTGCCTTCTAAATACAGTAATTATTTCATGTTAACCCCATAGAAAGATTTTAATGAGTACTTTTAAGAGCACAATTTTCATGTGTCTGTTTAAAAGATAAGTACCTGAATCAGTCACCCAGAGCTGAGCCCAGGCCTGCAAAGATTTGCTGAAAATATAGGCAAGCATGTCAGTTGCCCTCGACTGCTGTTCTTTCCTGGTGCTGGAAATCTGGGCATCCTGAGATGGTATGGGAATGATGAGAAATGATTCACATGCCTGAAAATCCCTCCTCACTGGCATCTTGCTTCTGGATTCGTGAGGCCAGAAGAGGCCTCATGAATGTGAAGCCAAGACCTATTAACTCAGAAGCTGGTTTTGCTGCTCAACGAATTTCAAATCAGGACTTGGATGAAGTATTCTGAGTCCTACTTAAAAGGTTTTGGTTTTGCTTTGCTTGTGTTAGTTTTGGGGGTGGGGAAACACTCTGTGGTTCTCAGGACATACTCCTGGCTCTGTGCTCAGGGATCACCCCTGGGGATCTTGAGCACCATAGGCTGTGCTCATGCCCCTATAATTTTGTTTTGTTCAGTTTTGGGCCATACCCAGCAGTGCTTGGGGCTTACTCATGACTCTGCTCAGGAATCTCCCCTGCCATGACTTGAGGGACACTGTGGAGTGCTGGAATGAACCTGGCTTGGCCATGTGCAAGGAAAGAGTATTCTCTATTGTTCTGGATCCCAGCCCCTAGAATGTTTCTTTTTTGTCTGTTTATTGGAGGGCACACCCAGCTGTTCTCAGGACTTAACTCTGACTCTCTACCCAGGAATCACTCCTGGTGGGGCTTAGGGAATCGCATGCATGCTAGGGTTATGAACCCAGGTCGGCTATATGTAAGGCAAGGGCCTTATTCCCTGTACATTCTCTCTCTCTCTCTCTCTCTCTCTCTCTCTCTCTCTCTCTCTCCCTCTCTCTCTCTCTCTCTCTCTCTGGCCCAGAAATTTCTTTAAGGAAAATGAAATAAGAATCTGAGTCCTACTTAAGAATCTGAGTCCTTTCAATCCATAGAAATTGATCAAATAGTTTCAAATATTAACAAGAGTTTACTATCTGGAATATATAAACACTCTTACAGCTCAATAACAAAAAAGACAAACAACCCCAATTTTTAAAATATAAAGGATTTGAATAGACATTTCTCCAAGGATAATATACAAATTACTAATAAGCTTAGAAAATTCAAATAAAAACCACAATGAAGTGTTACTTAAATTCTCTAGGGTGTATATATATATATATATATAATATATATACATATTCACTTGGAGCTGGTGTACTTGGTGACGGCCTTGGTGCCCCGGACCGGCGTGCTTGGCCAGCTCCCCGGGCAGCAGCAGGCGCCACGGCCGCCTCTGATCTCCCGCGACGTGATGGTCGAGCGCTTGGCCTTGGCAGTCTCTGGTGCCCCAGCCCGTGGGGCCTTGCCAGCCTCCACTGGCCTGTGGCTCCTGAGTCAGCATCCGGTACCTGGCGGGTGCTGAGGCGCCCACGGCCACGTGCTGGAGAACAGACCGATGGCGCGCTGGGCTCAGGCGTCCCTGGAGCAGCCCCCGTCCCTTCTCAGCGGCGCCGGCTGGGTTCCTGGGTCTTCCTGTGCCCGAGGCTCCGAGGGAAACAAGCTCACAGACTGGTTTTCCTGGGAAAGACCGCATCACAGACTGCAGGACAAGGAGGGGGCGGGGTGGCGCCCTCAGACAGGCTGCAGGCACCAGAAGCTTCTGTATGGTCCCTTTCTTTAAAAACTGGGAAGTGGGTTGGAACACACAGGATGGGAGCCTGACGGAGGCTTCGGGATGAGCTGGGTGAAGACAGTCCAGCTCTGTTTTCCCTAAGCCGTGGCTCGAGCAGGGGCTCTGCAGAAGAGGAAGGTGCGGGGAAGGGGGCCGGGCGCTGGTTTCTGCTTCCCGCCCCTCCTACAGTGCAGGGAACCGTTTTTGTGGCTTCTGCAGAGCTGTTCACGCAAAGAATCGGGAGGAGCCTGGGTCGGGGGGTAGTTTCCGGCCCACTCCTCAGCCTTAGGGGCCTGTCCCGAATTTCACCGACGGAACCCCAGAAGCCGGAATAGAGAGACAGACATGGGGCAGAGCTGCTACTGGCTCTCACTGTGCCCAGCCGCCACGAGGTGCCCGGGAGGGGGGTGGCAGGTTCCAGCCCTGGCCCGCCACCCCAGCAGAGCCTCACAACAAGCCAGACGACCCCCACTCCATGAGGGCCTCCATTCTCCACATCCAGACTTCCTACTCATCAGAACTCCACCCAGCAGACCAGCCACACACCAGCTGGGCGGTTTTGTGGCGAGCGGTTCATCAATAAATGCTGGATTTTGAGATGACTACAAGAGTATGCTACCCACGGCAGAGCCCTGGCAAGCTACCCGTGTTATATTTTATATGCCAGAGACCAGTAACAATCATAGACCTCATTCCCATGACCTGATGGAATGGCTTGAGGCTCTTTATGTTCCCTCTGAGCAAGCAGGTGCCCTTGGGCTTTACTTGCATGAGACAGGTCATATGGAGATGTTACTGGTGCCCGCCGAGCAAATCGATGATGAACGGGAAGACAGTGATACAGTGATATATACATATATGAATATATATGTACATGTTCACGCACATGTACATGTATGTATGTATGTATATGTGTGTATACGTATATGTGCACACCCTATGCAATATATTGTAATATATAATATATGCATATATTATATAATATGTATATATACTATGTATATATTATATATGTAAAATATATGTCATATAACATATATATGTAATTAGAGATTTTATATATATAGAGATTAGGACTAGAGAGATAATATGGGAAGTAAGGTGTGTGCCTTGCATGCAGCAGACCCCACCAGTTCTATATCCCCACACTGCATATGGACCTCTGCCAAAGGTCATTCCTGAGAGGAGCCCAAAATAAAGTGTGACACAAGCCTCCTCCTCCTCCAAAAAGGGAAAATAATAAATAATGAGGATGTGGATGAACCGGAACCTTGTGCATGTAAATGATGCAGCCATTGTGGAAAGAGTGTGGCACGGCCTCAGAAAAGTTAAGCAATAGAATTACTGTATGATCCAGTAACTCCACCCAGGCAGATGCTCCCAAAGAAATAACAAGACTCAGATCCTGTTGGAAC
Source organism: Cryptotis parvus (assembly GCA_021461705.1). NCBI lineage: Eukaryota > Metazoa > Chordata > Mammalia > Eulipotyphla > Soricidae > Cryptotis > Cryptotis parvus. Next base: position 8,258 of record JAJIBD010001774.1, on the reverse strand, counting down.
ACTGGTGTAAAGATTATTCACAAGTCGAAAGTGGAAAAGGTATATTTGTCCATCAACAGCTGATGCATAAATGTAATTTATATATTTAACCACATTATATATAATTTGTGTATTCTACATATTATATATAATAAACTTATCTAGATCCATAAAACAGAATGCAGTTCCTGATGCCTGACTGAACCCTGGCAACATGCCTAGTATAATAGAGCACCAATATAAAATGACAAAACTGGGGATCTGAGTCAGTGGGCAGGGAGCTTGCCTTGCACATGGCTGACCCAGGTTTAATCCACAGCATCCCATATAGTCCCCAAGCCCGCCAGGAATGATCTCTGAGCAAAGAGCTAGAGTAAGCCCTGTACCTTGCCAGGTGTGGTCCCAAGCAAAAACCCCAGCACCTTTCATGTTTCCCCAAGACCTGCCGGGAGTGATCCTGGAACACTGAGCTAGGATAAAAAAAAATTCAAAAAAAGAAAGAAAAAAGGCCAGAAAAATAGAGGCATTTCACAAAATCAGAATAAAACAGGAGCTGTATGTTCAGCAAAAACGATGAATTTACAGAGAAAGAAGTATAAATTAGAAAATAGATAATTTTATCTCCATCAAGTTATACTTTACAAGAAAGATTAAATTTTCATGAAATGTTAAGGTCAAATAGTATTTTATTCAAGTAAACAAGTGAGAAACTTAATCTGCTGAAAGAAGACATTAATATTCCACTAAGGAAGCAATTTTTTTCATTAATTTTTGACAGATCTGTGAGGCAAAGTATATGCAAGAAATTATAAGACTCATTTTAATAGTTTACACGATAAGTTTTTTTTCTTTTTTGGGTCATACCGGTGATGCTCAGGGCTTACCCCTGGCTCTTTGCTCAGGAATTACTCCTGGCGGTGCTCGGGGGACCATATGGGATGCCGGGATTAAAGCCGGTCTGCCCGCGTTCAAGGTAGATGCCCTCCCCGCTGAGATATCGCTCTGGCACCTACATGATAAACTTTGTAGCTAATAGATTTCCATGAAGCACCGACAAATATTAATCTGTGGAGCCCAGGAGATAGAGCACGCTGTGCACGTGTGAGGCCCAGAGGTCCACCTCCTGCCCCTCCTGCCCCAGTCCAGCCACTAGATGTGGCCTTTGCGACCCCCGGCACAACCAGACCTGAGCAACACTACTGTAGGCCGGTAGGAGCCAGGTGATCTGCCAGGTGGAGCATCCTTCAGGAGTGGCCCCACCCCTCCCCCTGCTTTGCTGGGTTTGGCCCCCTATTTTTTGAATTGACCTGTTAATTAGACTATAAAAAATTACATATAGGAATTACAGAATGTTTCTGGAAGGTTCTGCAACATTTCTGGGACAGAAGATATGGGACAGAAGTTCATTCAAAAACCAAACCAAAGAACACACATGACACCCCTTTAATGTATGTTTTGTAGTCCATAGTCTGGGGGGGAAGGAAGGGAGAGAGAGAGAAAAGGGAAAGAAATGGGGAACCTGCCATTGAGGCGGGCTGTGGAGGGGGAGGGAACTGGGTAATTGGTGGTGGGAGATGGGCACTGGTGGAGGGGTGGGTGCTGGAACACTGTATGACCAAAACCCAGGTATGAACTTTTTAATTGTGTATCTTTGTGATTGTGTATCTCACGGTGGTATAATAAAATACTTTAAAAAAAAAAAGCCAAACCAAAACACAACAAAACAGATAAGGTAGTTCAGGGGGCCAGGGTGCATGCAGGCAATCCCATTTGGTCCCTTGAGCAATGCCAGTTGTTTTTTTTTGTTTATGTGTTTTGTTTTGTGGCCATACCCAGCAATGCTCAGGGTTGGGTTACTCCTGCTCAGGGGACCATATACAATGCTGGGGTTGAGCCTGGGTCGACCACATGCAAAGCAAGTGACTTACCTGCTCAGTTCTCGCTCGCCCCCTGAGCACTGCCAGAAGAAACTCGGAAGTATGGAACCAAGGCTATCCCCTGAGCACTGCTGAGTGTGCCCCAAATTCCTCCCCTCCCAAAAGAAAATACATAATCATTAGTCATCTTTATTTTATTAAGATGTATTCTGGATAAATCAAGAAAACGCACAAGGGACCAGAGATATAGTGCAGTGGGTAGGGTGCTTGCCGTGCATGTGGCTGACTCGGATTGATTCCAGCGCTACGTATGGTCCTCCAAGTCCTGCCAGGAGCACCCCCTGAATTCAGAGCCAGGAGCTAGTCCTGAGCACCACGGGGTATGGCCCAAACAACAAAACAAAAAAAAAAATGCACAAAATGCAACTGTCGTGCTTATTGCCTCCATTTGTATTGTTTATTTTGAAAGACTGGAACTATGTAAGTGTCCAGCAGAGGACATAATTGAATAAATTATTTTACCTCCATATATTGTATACTCTATCAAAAATTACTTGGCTGATTCCTGTTCTGTCCTGGAACCACATATAATCCCTGAGCACTGCCAGGAGATATCTCTGAGCACAGAGCCAGGAGTAAGCCCTGAGCACTTCCAGGTGTGACCCAAAAAATAAAAAGAAAGGAATGTTTTCTAGAAAAATGTAATGACTTCAAATGAGGAAATATTCATTATAGTAAATAAAAAGCAGAATACATTCCCATTGCCTAGGAATCTATATGCAAAGGAAGCCTAGAAGGCTATACACAACTTAAAATGTTGTGATAGAAACCATCCTGAGGGGGCTGGAGCGATAGCCCAGCGGGTAGGGCGTTTGCCTTGCACACGGCCGGCCCATGCCAGCCTGGGTTTGATCCACGGCATCCCATATGGTCCCCCAAGCACCGCCAGGAGTAATTCCTGAGTGCAGAGCCAGTTGAAACCCCTGAGCATCGCTGGGTGTGACCCAAAAAAGAAAAAAAAAAAAAAAAAGAAACCATCCTGAGCACCAGAGTAGCCCCCAGCAACACTGGAATGGACCCCAAACCGGAAATTAAAAAAAAGAATAATAATCTCTAGGTGGTACAATTATGACTGATCTTTGTAATGTTCTTTTATTATATTCTACCTGAAGTGTTAATTTACAACCCCGAAACGGCGAATTTATTTTTTAAAACCTCTAAGAAATATCCAGACAAGCCTGGAAAAATGAACCTTGATGATTTGAGCTGCTCTTCTACTTTGAAGCTATTTTGTCTGATGTTGCGTTGCTTCCTTTACCCTTAGGGAGACACCTCGGGAGATTACAGGAAGGTCCTGCTCATTCTCTGCGGAGGAGACGATTAAAGCACAGTCTCTGAAGCATAAGAGGATTCTCAACACTTTGAATTTTTTTAACTTCATTTTTCCACACTGTTATTAGCATGATCTCAGACTGCTTATTTCCAATTAACACCCACAGATGCCTCTTAGGATATAGACTGTATTATGATTCATCTATAATTAGCCATTACAAGTGCTTTAAAGCTGCACTTGCATTTCAGAGCTTATAAAACCTAAAAGGAGATTTTAAATTAAAAATAAAAAATGTATTGCATGTTTTTTTTTAAAAAGAGATTTTATCGTCATTTGTGTTTCAGAGAAGCTGGAATAGTTTCAGTTCTTTCATGTTTCCTTTTTCAGTCGAAAACTATTAAAGTGGAAGATAGTTCAGTTCTAGAATTACTTTTCTTCCATAATCCATTTTTAGATTGGATAGTAATTCCCAGATTTAAAGTTGTGAACATCTAATTAGTGAGAATATCATCCAATTTGCTGTCTTTTGTAGTCAGTTTGAAAGCAATCACTAATCTTTACTGAGGATTAATCCATAGCATTAGTTGATCTAATGTACTAGGATTGTCGTGAGATAATTCCTTCCTTACACCTTGTGTTATGATCATATACTTGCACCTGGTACTGTATACCAAAATCACCAACTAGTCTGGTCAGGTGAAATTCCAACCGTGATTCTACAGATCCTATATGCCTGCTTACCTATCAGATGTAAATCCTAAACATTCCACAATATAGCTAATGTGTTCATTCCTCTTGGAGACTACTGGAAAAAAAAGATTAGTATTTAACTGAAGTATTCTGGTGATAGTGTAATGTCCTGGGTTAGCTTTTTCTTAAGGGAAAATTTTATGCTGTGCTAAAAATAATTTTTAATAATTTCAATTTTGTTGATTTATGGTAATTCACGTTTGCAGTTTACACTTTTTAAATTACATGTGCCTTCCTAAAACTGTTTTGAAGGCATGCTTGGATTTAATTCAAAAGTTTGGTTTGTATACAATATGGAAAAAATGATTTTAATAAAACGTGTTATCTTTTAAAATGAGGTATATTCGTGCTGTGATTACTTTTCACATCCTATCCCTGAGAGATAAGGATTTATATTAATTTCTATTAGAAATGACGATCTTAAATAAAAAATAAGCTTTGTGTGTACCTGCTGCTATAAAACAAATGCTCATATATACCAAACACTACTTCATTATATAAAAGAATGTATTTATGCCTTGAGTATAACATTTAAATATTAAAAAGACTTTACAGAGCTTGATAGTGCAGAGATTAAAAGCTTTTCACAGAGCTGACACTGGTTCAAGCCCTTGACTTCACGTCCCCCTGATCACTGCCAGGAGCGACCCCTGACTGCACAGAGCCAGGAGCAGCATCAGGAGGTGTGGCCCAACCCTCCCACCCAATGAATAAAAATATGAAAGAACATTTGTCATTTAAATTGATTATCTGTTGTATTTAATGAGTCAAGTGCATGGCTTTGGCTTCCAGTTTTTCATTTCCCATTAGAAGTGCTTGAGGGGCTGGAGCAATAGTACAGCAGGTAGGGTGTTTGATCCCCGGCATCCCATATGGTCTCCCCATGCACCGCCAGGAGTAATCCCTGAACATCACCGGGTATGACCCAAAAAAGCCAAAAAAAAAAATCCCCCAAAAAGCAGAGCCAAACTTTAAAATGTGCCTATCAAAGGAGCTAGGCTGAGAGGTGGGAGGGAACCTGGGGACACTGGTGGTAGGATTGGTGCTGAGACACTGTACAGCTGACTCTCCTGTAGGAATAACTTAGGAATCATGCTGCCTTAATATTAAAGCTTGTTTTATGGATCAGGAGGTCTTGTCAAAGGTGGAAATTATCACAAACGTGTGGGAGTCAGAGGCTAGGTAAGACAGAGAATGGAACAGTGTGCTAACAATTGTCGAAAGTGCTAATACCAACCTAGAACTGAGCATTAAATACAGGCAAAAAGATACACATGACAACCTTTTAATGTATGTATTGTAACCCACAATGTGGAAGGTAAGGAAAAGAGAGAGAAAGAGAGAGAGAGAAAGAGAAAGAAATAAAGAACCTGCCATGGAGGCAGGCTGGGGGAGGGGGAATGAACCGGGGACATTGGTGGTGGGAGATGGGCACTGGTGGAGGGATGGGTGCTGGAACACTGTGTGACTGAAACCCAAACATGAACATCTTATGAACATCTTTGTAATTGTATATCTCATGGTGATATAATAAAATATTTTTTAAAAATATTAAAACTTGTTTTAATTTAAAAAGGTCTGGTTGTAAAGTGCCTTAAGGTCATGACAACAGTAATCACGTCAATAACAAAGAAATACTGTCAAAATCCCAAATCTGATTTATAGTTTGAAGCCTTTCAGCTCAGGCCTACTGCCGGCAGGAAGCTGACTTTGAGAGGGGGGAGCTGGTGCTTCTCTTTCGGACAGCGAGGCTGCCTTCCATCCCTCTCCCACGCCCTGCAGCTAGGACCGCAGGAGGAAGGAGGAGCCAGGAAGGAGGAGCGGAGTAAGGGGCAGCAGGAAGTCATTTCCTGGCTCCTAGGGCTCTTGTAAACTTTGTGTGACTTTGGCAGATGTTTAAGAGATTGTTGGGGGGTTCTCTAGGGTTCTTTTATTAGCTCCTTCACTAGAGTACTGATCTTTGGTTCCTGTGTCAAGGCAAATGAATTTATCTTTCTAGTCCCTAGCTTTAATAATCCCTAGCTTTAAGAGGAATCGAAAGATCTATGCTTGGAATATCACGCCTCACTCAAGTGAGAGAGAAGGAATCCAGAGTTCTGACCTCCATCGCTATTCCAGAATCAGGGACACTGTCTTGTTTGCCAAGGTATCGAAAATCAGATGGGCTGGACATGTAATGCGATTTTTTTTTTCTTTTTTGGGTCACACCCGGCAATGCTCAGGGGTTTCTCCTGGCTCTGCACTCAGGAATTACTCCTGGTGGTGCTCTGGGGGGACCATATGGGATGCCGGGGATCAAACCCGGGCTGGCACAGGCCGGCCGCGTGCAAGGCAAATGCCCTACCTGCTGGGCTATTGCTCCAGCCCTATAATGCGATTTGGAGATGACCGCTGGACTAGAGCCATTACTGACTGGATCCCACGGGATTTCAAAAGATCATGTGGCCGCCCACCTACAAGATGGTCAGATTCTTCTTAGTCAAGACCCTGAAGGAACAGTTTGAGGCTCTTTGTATTCCTGAATCAACCAGATACCATTGGGCTACACTGGCATGTGATAGGCACAAATGGAAACGTTACTGGCGCCTGCTCGAAGCAAATCGATGAATAACGGGATTCAAGTGATCAAGTAAACAGGTTCTCTGTTGAGATCTGTCTTTCCATTGAGACCTCCTAGATGGGATCTAAGATGATCCTATGCTTGGTTGTCTATGGTGGCCCACACTTGTTCCACAGGAAACGCAACATGCTTTTCTTGGCATGCAGACGTCACATCCAGCAATGCTCAGGGGGGCGGAAACTAACTCAACAGCATGAGTATCTGCCCCTAATCAGTTCTACTTTGCTTGGGGCCAGGCAATGGTGGAGGGTTCACTTGATCACTTGACATCCTGTTATTTGTCGATTTGCTTGAGCGGGCGCCAGTAACGTTTCCATTTGTCCCTGTCACGTGCCAGTGTAGCCCAATGGCATCTGCTTGCTCCAGGAATACGAAGGGCCTCAAACCGTTAGTTCAGGGTCTTTTTGCCCGCCTGGCAAAAGCAAGAAAATACCGCAGTACCCAAAGAAGGTAAGGTGGAGGACCTTCTCCTGACCCGAGTCTCTGAACACTTGCTTATTCCCATGGTTTCTACAGGCTTGTTTAGCTGTTGCCTTGTTTCACTGTATTGTGAACCTGTCCCTTCCAATAAATTTTATCTAAAAAAAAAAAGGTGGAGGGTTGGTGTGTAAAAATACCCACTCTATGGGCTGGAGTGATAGAACAGCAGGTAGGGCGTCTGCCTTGCACTCCGCCAACCCAGGTTCTATTCCTGGCATCCCTTATTGTCCCCTGAGCACCACCAGGAGTAACCCCTGAGCATCGCCGGGTGTGACCCAAAAAGCAGAAAAAAAATAGAAATAAAAATACCCGGCCTAGCAAAACTTCACATTTAGGTCCACCTCTCTGGAAAGGTGCTTCTCACCTCAGAAGCTCGTGCTAAGCCCCCAAGTTAGAGTCTACAACCTGCCTCGTTTATGGGCCTTGCAGGCATCTAGAGCATGAGGAACCCTTGCCCCAAACATTGAGAAGGTAAAAAAAAGACGGCGCAGGACTTCATGTTAACACGCGGGTACGGCCAGACTCCACGGTTAGGGCTACACGCAACCCAGGCCTCCCTAGCACGCAGGAGTCTACAGGCACGCAACGGCTCATCCCCGCAACGCTCTTCTTCTGCTCCCGCTGCTTCGCCGCGCACACACAACGCTCCATCGCCATGTAAACACACACACACACACACACACACACACACACACTCCATTCGTCCTACCAATACACACAATACTCCACCCGCCATGCAAACACACAATCCTCCACTTGCCATGAAAATACACACAATGTGCATTTAAATACGCACAATGCTCCGATCGCTACACACACAATTCTCCACTCGCCACGCAAATACACAACACTTCCCTCGTCATGCAAACACAACTCTCCACTAGCTACGCAAACACAAAACTCCACTTGCCATGTACAACACTCCAGTCCCCACGCAAACACACACAGCACTCCACTCGCCATGCAACCACATACACACAGCACTCTCCTAGCCACGGAAACACACACAAAATTCCACACGCTATGCAAACAGGCACACAAAACTCCACTCGCTATGCAAATGCATACAACACCCCACTGGCCACGCAAACACATTTTACGCGCCATGCAAACACACACACACACACAACTCTCTACTCGCCACGGAAATACACAGGAAATCCCGCCCGCCACGCAAACACGCACACAAAACTCCACTCGCTAGGCACATGCACACAAC
>JAJIBD010001772.1:0-14917 GCA_021461705.1 Cryptotis parvus | reverse complement strand
AAAACCAAGATGACTGCCCTCCGACGCCCTGATAGATCTATCACATCTTCCAGAAAGGCAATGGAGAAGATTATCCAGGACTTCTACTCAAATCTCTTTGATAGCCACATCCACCTGCCCACATACCAAATTCCACAGAATGGATATGTCATTTCCAACGTTCTCCCTTCTGAAATCCGACATGCCATCTCATTGGTAAAGAAGGGAACAGCACCAGGCCCAGACAAAGTCAGACCCGAACACCTGAAGAATCTGCCTTTGGCACTCATCAATACACTAGCTCGGCTCTTCACACGCTACCTGTCCGAATGCAAGGTACCCTCCCAATGGAAAAACAGCAGGACAGTTCTACTGTTCAAGAAGGGAGACATTCACGACATCAGCAACTATCGCCCCATCTGCCTGTTGTCCGTCATCTACAAGCTGTTTATACGAGTCATCCTGAACAGGATTGGCAGAACACTAGATGAAGGACAACCATGCAAGCAAACTGGCTTCTGGAAAGGATTCAGCACAATTGACCATATCCACACAGTAACCAAGCTCATTGAGGTTTGTAGGGAATACAGGATGCCGCTCTGTCTCACGTTCATTGATTTACAGAAAGCCTTTGATTCTGTGGAGACTGAAGCAGTCATCGAAGCCCTAGCCAAACAGGGTGTTCAAACCCAATACATCAAGATGCTTCGTGAGCTGTATTACGGATTCAACACCAGGATCTCACCATTCTACAAAGAAATGATCATTGATGCCAAAAGAGGGGTTCGACAGGGTGATACCATTTCACCAAAACTTTTCAGCGCCACCCTCCAAGAACATCATGCGACAATTAGAATGGGAAGGAATGGGAGCGAAGATAGATGGTCGACAACAACACCACCTCCGCTTCGCTGATGACATCGTTCTAATAACACCAGACATTAGCCAAACGGCACAAATGCTGGCTGACTTTGACCAAGAATGTGGAAAGATAGGTCTACAGCTGAATCTTAAGAAAACTATGTTCATGAAAAATGAACTAGTTCCTGAGGCCCCATTCACTCTCGATGGAACAAACATCTCTGAATGCAGCAGTTATGTGTACCTAGGTCGAGAAGTCAACATGATGAACGACCTAAAACCTGAGCTGCGCAGGAGGAAGAGAGCGGCATGGAATGCCTTCAAAGGCATCGAAGAAATAGCTAAAAGGACAAAGAACCTCCGACTCCGGGCACATCTCTTCCACTCCACCATTCTCCCTGCATTAACATATGCCTCAGAGACCTGGGCCCTTTGAAAGCAGGATGAGAATGCTATTCGGGTATCCCAGAGAGGAATCGAAAGAGCTATACTTGGAATATCACGCCTCACTCAAGTGAGAGAAGGAATCCGGAGTTCTGACCTCTGTCACTATTCCAGAATCAGGGACGCTATCTCATTTGCCAAGGCATCGAAAATCAGATGGGCTGGACATGTAATGCGATTTGGAGACAACCATTGGACTAGAGCCGTTACTGACTGGATCCCACTGGGATGTCAAAGATCACGTGTCCGCCCACCTACAAGATGGTCAGACCCTTGTAAAGACCCTGAAGGAACGGTTTGAGGCTCTTCATATTCCTGAATCAACCAGATGCCATTTGGCTACATTGGCACGTGATAGGGTCCAATGGAAATGTTACTGGCGCCCGCTCAAGCAAATAGATGAATAACGGGATTCAAGTGATCAAATGATCAAGTGCTCGGGGAAACCACATGGGATGCCGGGGATCAAACCTGAGTCTGCCACATGCAAGGCAAATCCAGCCCATTCCCTCAATTTCTGCAAAGACCTTGATCACCAGCAGGGCTACCCTCTACACTAAAAACAAAAGCAATGGCAACCAAAGTTTCCTCTGCCTGAGAGAAAAAAGAATAAGGGGGCAGAGACATAGCACAGAGGCTAAGGTGCAGCTCTGCCTGTGGCTCACCCAGATTAATCCCCCCACACCGCATATAGTTCTCCCGAAGCACTGCCAGAAGTGACTCCTGAGCACAGAACCAGGAGTAAACCCTGAGAACTGCTGGGTGGAAAAGAGGAAGGAGGAGGAGAAGAGGGGGGAGGCAGAGGAGAAGGGGAAAAAAGAGAAGGGGAGAAGGGGAGGGAAATGATCTTTTCCCATGATCCCTCTCCCTTCCCATTTCCAGAAGAGGCTATATTCATGCTCAACTATCATACTATCTTCCTATTCTCAGCCTCCACCCTTGGGAATAAGTTTAAAAAAAGAAAACACCAGGGCCAGAGCGATAACCCAGCGGGTAGGGCGTTGCTCCTTGCACGGCCGGGTCTGTGCCGGCCTGGGTTCGATCCTGCGGCATCCCATATGGTCCCCAGAGCACAGCCAGGAGTGATTCCTGAGTGCAGAGCCAGGAGAAACCCCTGAGCATTGCCGGGTGTGACCCAAAAAAAAACAAGAAAAAAAAAAGAAAAGGAAATACCAATGGTGGGGCTGGAAAGACAGTGGGGAGGGTATTTGCCTTGTACATGGCTGACCTGGGATTGATCCCCACATCCCATATCGGCCCCAGCATGGCCAAGAGTGATTCCCTGAGTGCAGAGCCAGGAGTAACCCCTGAACATCGCTGGGTATGACCCAAACCCAAAACAAACAAACAAAACCCAGTGGTTAGTGACTAACCAAATGTGGTGGGCTTCTTTCCAGCCTTCTCTTCTACCCCCTTGAAGTTCTGGCCATAACATATCTGATCCTGACAGACCATCTTTTCGTGAAAATCACATGTTGTGAAAGTAAGAATTGCAGAGGTCCTTCTGATGTCTTACTGCTCTCTCTTCTCTCCTGAATCTCCTGTATCTCCCTACCACTTGGAACTAGAGTCCCTAATTTGGGGGCAGTCCATGAGCCCCTAAGACACAGTTATAGATTGGCCAGCATCTCCCAGATAATTCTGAGAGGCTCCAGAAATTCACATACACCAGCCAGATGAAGACGGCTTGACCTTGACTGTTCAGATCTGCAAGAGTCTACCATCACCTTTTTTTTAAAGCTTTATTTAAACACAGTGATTTACAAAGTAGTTCACAATAGAATTGTTTCAGGTATTCAACAGTCTAACACCAGCCCCACCACACTCTACCAATGTCTCCAAAATCCTACACACCCCCAAGCCTACTCCTTAGGAAGCACTAATCATTTGCTTTGTGTTGCCTATTGCATGTGTCTCATAATGGTGTGTTGCTAAAGTCATGGTCTGAGGATTCACTAAGCTATTAGGTGCGAGCTGGGACTTCTGTGTTGTTTTCACTCACTGAGCTGAGCGGGCTTCTACTCAATTTTCCATCTAATCTCTGTTTCTCTGGGCTGTCGGTTCTAACACTGTGGGGATATTGCACAGCTGCATGTGTGCTACATGCCTTGGGGGGCTTTGGCTCTGGGACAATCATCTACAGTCATCTCTGGCTTCTCTGAGAACGTCCTGAGGCTGGGTCTTTCTCTGTCGGTGGCAGGAGCCAGATGTGGGTGGGTGGAATGATGGGCCTTTGGCGGAGTTCAGGGGCTGAGGGGGACAAGTTCGGCCGGACCCATCCTGCCTAGAGATCTTAGCCCAATGGCTGCTGGATTGTCCTGGGAGAACTCAACTGCAGGCCGTCTCTCCCTCCATCTCTTTCATTTCTGATCAATCCCGTTCACTCCCAGGAGTGCAGGCTCCTGACATCTCTCCAGAATTCAGGAGACTTGGTTCCCAGTTTCCACCCAAATCCTAAAGTCAATGGGTGCCAGGCTGAAGTGCCTGGGCCTCAGCCACCTTCCTTCAGGCCTCCTTCCTCTCATCGACCTGCCTCCAGAGGCAGGAAAAACTGGGAGTTACCTGCAGCCCTGGATACTTTCTTTATTTTATTTATTTTTATTTTATTTATTTATTTGGCTTTTGGGGGGTCACACCAGGCAATGCTCAGGGGGTTACTCCTGGCTCTGCATTCAGGAATTACTCCTGGCAGTGCTCGGGGACCATATGGGATGCCAGGGGTCAAACTCGGGTCGGCTGCGCACAACAGCACTCTACCCACTGTGCTATCACTCCGGTCCCAGCCCTGGATACTTTCTAAGCCTAACCTACCTTCTAAGTGTGTCACGAAGCCAAATAACGCAATGTGAGTATATCACAGAGTTCCGTGCCCAGCACATCATGAGATAGTTCCTGTTGTTACTGGTTCGTTGTTTTTCTTTCTCTTATCTTCAATGAGGCACCAAAACTTTCCAAGTCTAATGTCTAAATTTCCCTTGGATCTATTTTTCTTCCCTTGATTTCCTTTGATTCTCTCAGGTACTCATTATCACATGCCGAGGTGGTCCTAGCAATGTCCAGTCTTGCCCTTTTTATCCCAGGAGATGTAGAACGGTCCTGCCAAGATGCAGTCCTGAGCATGTCTCATCCCTGCCTCAGGACCAGCCTCTCCCTAGACCTTGAGACAGAGCCCTAGTCTTTAGTGTGTCCCTTGAGAATGTCCTACACTTCCCAGTTCAAATGAAAATAGTTCTGCTTATGTGGTAGAGTCTGAGTACCTGCATTCAGAACAAGCAGTTGAGTGTTTTTGATGCAAAATACAGTCACTAGGGAAGTTCAAAATTTGCATAGCCTGTAAGAATGCTCACACCAACCTTGCCCGCTTTGGAGTTTTTTTTTTTTTTTGGAGGGAGGGGGCACACCCAGCAATGCACAGGGGTTACTCCTGGCTATACATTCAGGAATCACTCCTGGCATAGCTCAGGAGATCAATAGCATAATGGGAATCCAAATTGGGTCAGTCATGTGAAAGGCAAGTGTGCTCTCTCCAGCCCCTCATGCTTCACTTTACCTCTTCCTTTTCTCACTGCCCATTGACTCCCCTAGAGTTGACAGGTATTCACTGCGCATCTATTAAGTGCAAGAACACTCTGGGGAGCAATACCACTCCTAGGAATATACCCTAGATGCAAAAACACACAGAAGAAACACTATCTTCACTTAGATATTCATCACAGCACTATTCACAATAGCCAGATTCTGGAAACAACCTGAATGCCCGAGAACAGAAAACTGGCTAAAGAAACTATGGTACATCTACACAATGGAATACTATGCAGCTGTCAGAAAAGACGAAGTCATGAAATTTACCTGCAACTGGATGGACATGGAGATTATCATGCTGAGTGAAATTAATCAGAAGGTAAAGGACAGGTATAGAATGACTGCATTCATTAGTGAGATATAAGTATATACTGGTGCTCTACTAATTGTGGGAAATGGTAATGCCACACTAGAACTGAGCATTGAATGTACACAAAAGGGTTTACATGATAACCCCTAAGTGTCTGTAGGGCAAGCTACAATGTGTAAGAGAAGACAGAGAGACATAGAGAGAGAGAAGAAAAGAAAAGTGCCTGCTATAGAGGCAGGCTTGGGGAGGGGGGAGGGAATTTGGTGGTGGAAATAGGGCACTGGTGGAGGGACGGGTGCTGGAACAATGTATGACTGAAACCTAATCACGAACATCTTTGTAATTGTATATCGCACAGTGGTATAATAATTCATAAATAATAGATAGAGAGATAGATGAATGAATGAATGAAAAAATGAAATATCACCCTAGTAAGCAAAATAAGCATGGCCCCAGGAAGGAGCTTATAATCCAGCTTCACAGAAACACACTCATCTGCAATCACACCAATATGGATATAAATAAAAATTGCTATAAATCATTTAATAAGAGAAACCAGATTCTGAGGGTCTATTATAAAGGAATAATATGGTCTAAAAGTTAATGGAGTTAGGAAACTTCCCTGAGGAAGCAAATACTTGAATTGCTATATAAAGGACGGGTAAATAGCAGAAAGGGCTGTAGTCGGGGACTGGACCAATGAGATGGCACGTACAAAGGCCCAGAGGTGGCGGAAGTATGACGTGTTCCAGAAACAGAGAAAAGGCCACTGCAGCCCTGTTGAGAGAGAAAAGACGGACACAGGTGCATACTGGAGAGGGAGAGAAGACCAGACACGCAGGCTCTTGTCACCTGGAGGGGCGGGTTCTGCAACTGAAAGATAGTCAGCAGATAAGGAACTTGCTTTACATGTGGCTGACCTTGTTTCAGTCCCCAGCATCACACAGTCCTCTGAGCATCGCTGATGTTTGTGTATCACATGCAGCCATGGGTGGAGGTCCCCGACCCTGCCAGGGTGGCCCAGGTAATCCACAGCACCCTGGGTCCAAGAAGCACAGCCTCCAAGGCCTTTCCATTAAATCCAGCTCCACTTGTTGAACCCAACAAACTCAGTTGGCTGCAAGTCATGGAGACAGAGTTCTGGGTCTCCTGAGCACTCTGTGGGCTCCACCAACATCCATGGAACTGAAGAAAAATAAACAAAAGCAAAAGTATATACTTGGAGATTTCAATACCCCTTTCTGAGTAAGGCATGAGGTAAATAAACAGTAAGGCTACACCAGCCAACAAAATTTAATAGACAGAAGATTCCATCCAAATACATGCCATAGCAGAGTGTGTGAAGGGGGGTTGGGGGTGGGGGTCTGGAATCTGACTCATGATTCACACAAGGCAAGTGCTCTCCTATTGAACCATGCTCCCACTCCTAACACAACTGTGTTTAAGGATGCATAGAAAAATCACTACAAGAGCCTATATTCTGAGTCAAAATGGCAAATCTCAGGGCCAGAGAGATGGTACAGTGGGTAGGGTGTTTGCCTTGCACCCACTGAGTATAGTTCAATCCCTGGCATCCCATATGGATGGTCCCCCAAGCACTACCAGAAGAGAAATTCCTGAGAGCAGAGCCAGGAATAATCCTGAGAGCAGAGCCAGGAGTAATGCCTGAGCATCACCAGGTGTTGTCCCCCAAAAATTTCCAAAATTCAACAAATTTAGTAGAAACAAAATATAATAATCTATGTTCTCTGATCTTAATGGGCTTATACTAGAAGTTAATAACAATGATCACTTGTATCACTTGTCTTCCCATTGTTCATCAATTTGCTCAAGCGGGCACCGGTAACGTCTCCATTCGTTGGGAATGAGGTCCATTATTGTTACTGTTTTTAGCATATCGAATACACCACGGGTAGCTTGCCAGGCTCTGCCATGGCTCTGGGTTCATCTCCGAGGGCCCAGTCTTTTTTTCTATGTCAGACCATCAGCCAGTCAGTCTACACGCCCCAGGGCTCTGCCCGTGGGCCCTGGATGGTTGATGGTCTGACAATAACGATGATATATATGGAAAATCTTCAAATATTTGGGGTTGATTTTTAGTATTGGGTAGGGATGGACCCTAGAAATGCTCTGAGCTCAGTGCTCAGGAATCCACACAGTGCTGGGAATTGAATCCAGACTTCTACATGTAAACATTTGTTCAGCCCATTTATTCTCCTCGGTCCAAATATTTGGGGATTTAGTCACATATTTATATATAAACTGTGGATATAAGGAAATATCACGCAAAAAACATAGAAAATGTTAATGTGGTTAGTGAGAGATGTTGATGTCACTGGTGAGGTCAGATCTTGAGCATGTAGAACACCCACAAAGAAGGTCCAGTAGAGCACCCACAAAGAGTCTCCATGAAAACCATTTCCGGGGAATAGCTCCCTTTGTTAGGTGGAACTGGGATGTTTAAACTGGGGGAAGGGGGCCAGAGAGATAGCACAGCGGTAGGGTATTTACCTTGCATGCAGCTGACCCAGGTTCGATTCTCTGGCATCCCATATGGTCCCCTGACCACTGTCAGCAGTAATTCCTGAGCAAAGAGTCAGGAGTAATCCCTGAGTGTTGCCGGGTGTGACCCAAAAATAGATAGATAGACAGACAGACAGACAGACAGACAGACAGACAGACAGACAGATAAGTGAATAAGTAAATAAATAAAGAAATAGGATGGATGGATGGATGGGATGGATGGATGGATGGATGGATGGATGGATGGATGGATGGACGGATGGGCGGATGGTGCGAGATGGACGGATGGACTGATGGATGGATGGATGGATGGATGAGGAGATGAGATGGATGGATGGATGGATGGATGGATGGATGGCGGATGGGTGGACGGATGGATGCATGGATGGACGGATGGATGGATGAATGGATGGATGGATGGATGGATGGATGGATGGATGGATGGATGGATGGATGGATGAGTAAATAAATAAATAAACTGGGGGAAGGTAGGAATTTTTGTTTGTTTGTTTGTTTGGGTTTGGGGTGGCACACACATGCCGGTGCTCAGGGCTTATTTCTAGCTCTATACTCTGGGATCACTCCTGGACTGTATGTGGTGATTCAGTTAGCCCTGGTTGACTGTATGCTGGGCAAATGCCTTCTCTGCTGCACTATCTCTCCTGGTCCTACAAGATTTTCATTGAAAAAAAATTGAAATTTATTTCTTTATTAATTGAATCATCATGAATTACAAAGTTATAGAGATATTTATTATTTAGCTCCAGGCATATATTGATTCAACACCAATCCCTTCACCAGTGCCCACTTCCTCCCACCAGTGACCGCTTCCCTCCCAGCCCCCAGCTGACCTCTGTGGCAGGCACTTCCCCTCCCCACTGGCCTAGAGTTCCCTCATCCCTGCCCCAGTGCCAAGCTTCCTACTGAAGCCCAGTTCTCCAGTTCTTCATTTCTCTTGTCATCGGGCATTTGATATAGTACAATCATTTACCTATTAATGTGAATACTTAAGTATTATCTATAATGTCTATATTATCTAATGTGAATACATAAGTATTATCTATAATATCTATATCTGTAATATAATATTTTATAACATAAAGTCAATATTCCCTTTTAAGGATAAATATACTTTTATATATTTTATAGACCTATTCAAATTTTCCCTTAAATTTTGTTAATTCTCTATTCTTCCTCTTAATAAATTGTATATTTGTAAGATATATTTTGGTTTTTTTTTCTCTTTTTGGGTCACACCCAGCAATGCTCAGGGGTTACTCCTGGCTCTTTGCTCAGGAATTACTCCTGGCGGTGCTCCAGAGACCATATGGGATGCCGAGGATGGAACCCAGGTGGGCCGTATGCAAAGGCAAACACCCTACCCTCTGTGCTACTGCTCCGGCCCCTTTTTTTTGTATTTTGTATTATTTTTTTGTTATACTGGCATCATTATCTAAATTATCAATTTTATAACAATTATATTCTGAATAAATTAAGGATAAAGGTTTTGAAAAAAACTTCATCAACTTCTCATTGATTTATAATTTTTTTGGAATTTCAGGAGTTTAGCTCTGTGTGTACAGGTGTGACCACCTCCACAAGAAATTAGAAAAAGATCTCTCTCATAGGTGGGATATAAAGAACCATACTACAGGGAAGACAAATGGCCAAAGTCTTCAGGACGGAGGCTTTACCTATAGACGTGAGCTTACATGGGCGGGAAGGCAGGGAGGGACCTTGGAACACTTATGGAGGGAAGCAGGATCTCTGGTGATGGGTGTGATGTTAGAATGATGTACGTATCATTATGCATGAATTATGTATGAAAAGCATAGTCAATAGTATTGTAAATCCTAGTACCTTTAGAAAATGGTAAACATTATTTTTTTTAATTTTGAAATAAAAACTTTCCATGGCATTGACATTAGCGTTGATTTTGGAAACTGGACTCCCAACAAGGGCAATGAAAGTGAAGACTGGGGGCCGGAGTGATAGTCCAGCGGGTAGGGCCTTGCACACGGCCGACCTGGGTTCGATCCCGGCATCCCATATGGTCCCCCTGAGCACCGCCAGGAGTAATTCCTGAGTGCAGAGCCAGGAGTAACCCCTGAGCATTGCCAGGTGTGACCCAAAAAGCAAAAAAAAAAAAAAAGTGAAGACTGGGGGGGCCGGAGCTGGGGGGCCGGAGCTGGTTGGCCTTGCACATGGCCAACCCGGGTTCGATCCCGGCCATCCCATATGATCCCCAAGCACTGCCAGGAGTAATTCCTGGCTCAGAACCAGGAGTAACCCCTGAGCATTGCCGGGTGTGACCCAAAAAAAAAAGAAAGAAAGAAAGTAAAGACTGGGACTACATTAGATTGAAAAACTCTTGTTCGGGGCCAGAATGACAGCTCAGCGGGTAGAGCATTTGCCTTGCAAATGGCCAACCTGGGTTTGATCCCCTGACCTTCCATATGGACTCCCCATGCACAGCCAGGAGTAATTCCTGAGTACAAAGCCAGGAGTAAGCCCTGAGCATCTCTGGGTGCAATGCAAAAAAAAAAAAAGCTTTTGTTCATAAAAGGAAATATAAACAGAATGAAAAGGCAGTCAATGAATGGGAGATCATAAAACTGATAAGGAGTTAATAACCAGGATATATAAAGAACACACACCTTAAAGCAACAACAATTAACTCAGGCAGGGACCAGAGATTAGGATTAAGGGCACAGGGGTCAAGTCTGATCCTCAGATGCACGTGGGTGTCAGCACCTGGGTGTAGCCCTACAGGCCTCTGAGTACCAACAGACGCCACCATGCCACCCTGGGGCCCTGCTAGGCCAGAACAACATTGTATCACTGGACCCTAGTATGGAACCACCTGGTGTAGCGGACTGTAAACTGCAGGTGGTGTAACCCGGATCTGAGTTAAGTACAGCCTAACCCCTGAGCCTCAGAGTCTCCATCCACCAATAGCAAACAACAACAAACTCACTCTCAAATAAATGTAGGTGAAAGACTTAAAAGACACTTCTCCAAAGAGGACACACAGAAAACTAGTGAAAAACGTCCCTCTCTGATCATCAGGGAAATGCAAACTAAGACCAAGAATAGGTGCCAGCTCGTGCCTGTGAGAAAGGGTCATACCAAAAGCAGCATTAGCAATATATAGGAGGGCCGGAGCCATAGCCCAGAGGGTAGGGCGTTTGCTTTGCACGTGGCCGGCCTATGCCAGCCTGGGTTCGATCCCGGCATCCCATATGGTCCCCGAGCACTGCCAGGAGTAATTCCTGAGCGAAGAGCCAGGAGTAACCCCCTGCGCATTGCTGGGTGTGACCCAAAAAGAAAAAAAAAAAAAAAAAAAAAAATATATATATATATATAGGAGACTATGGGAGAAAAGAACTCTCATGGTCTCATGGCAGGAATGGAAACTGCTGAAATCATTTTGGAAAAGGCTGTGCAGCTACCAGAGAACGCTAAAGATCAAGCGCCCAGCCAAGGAACCCATCAATCCCACCTTGGGGTATCCAAAGAATCCCGAAACATTTATACAAAGTTATTTCACATATTTCCCAACAATGTTAGAACATTATTTTAAAAAGCTGAAAAAGACTTGTTGTGGATTGGCTTGCTTTTTGTCCTTGGTGCTGTTAGTGTTGGGGGGCCACATTCAGTGGTGCTTCGGAGCTTACTGCTGGCCTGTGTTCAGAGGTCACTTGGCAGCATTCGGGAATTCTTTGGGATGTCGGGGATTGAACCCGGGTTGGCTGCATGCAAGCCTTACCCATAATACTTTCTCTCTGGCCCTATTTGTTTTTGTTTTGTAAAATAGCAAAATACAGAAAATAAACTAAAGCACCTACCTGTTGATAGATTATAGGATAAAGAAAATGAGGCACATTTAAACAATAAGTTATTGTTTAATTTTTTTAAAGATAAAAATTGGCATTTTAGAAATAAATAGCCTGCCATGGAGGCAGTCTATTGGAGGGGGGAGGGAATGGGGGACATCGGTGGTGGGAAATGGGCACTGGTGGAGGGCGGGTGCTGAACACTATGTGACCGAAACCTCCAAACATGAACAACGTTGTAATTGTATATCTGATGATGGTATAATAAAATATTAATTTTTTTAAAAGGGTACACTGGTGGTGGGGATGGGGCACTGGTGGAGGGATGGGTGCTGGAATACTGTATTACCAAGAACCAATTATGAACACCTTTGTAACTGTATGTTTCACTGTTGTTTAATAAAATTTTTTTTAAATGGCATTTTAACAAAATGGAAGATTTTTTTGAGAAAATTAAAGTGAAATAACTTAGAAGGGAAAAGACATGTATTGGCTGGTTTTGCTTATGCATGCAGTAAGATTCAAATTTGAACAACAGGCCTGGGGAGACAGCACAAAGATCTGAGTCCCAGGACTCCCAGATTTGATCCCTGGGACCTCATGGTCTCCTGAACACAATGGGAATGACCCCAAACCCCACTCCAACAGTAGCCCCAAGCACCCTGACCCCAAACAAAACATTGAACAAGCAAAACAAAAAGATCAAACAGTACTCATTGTTTTCACTTATTTTTGCTTTTTGGGGTCACACTCGGCAATGCTCAGGGGTTAGTCCTGGCTCTGCACCCAGGAATTACTCCTGGCGGTGCTTGGGGACCATGTGCAATGCAGGGGTTCAAACTCGGGGTGGGCCGTGTGCAAGGCAAACTCTCTCCCCTCTGGACTATCACTCCAGGTCAAATCAGTAGTCATTGCTCACAGAAACAGCAGAACCCAGGGCCAGAGAGACAGAACAGACGTTAAGCCACTTGCCTTGTATGCAGCCAAGCCCAGTTTGAGCCCTAACAACCCATACTTCAAGCACCTCCAAGAATGATCCCTGAGCCCAGAACCCAGAGTAAGTCCTGAACACTTCCAGGTGTGGCCCCCAAAACAAATGGGAAAGAGAAAAAATAAAAGTAAAGCTTAGGGAAAACAGTGTAGGAAGGGAGAGCAATAAAGATTTCAGGTCCAAATAAAGAAAATTACTGTACTGCATGTGTTGCAGTCAATGGTAAAAGTAAGGCAAATCCTTTAAAATCTCTAATAACTCAAATTCTAGGGTTTGTTTACCCAGCATTGTGCTGGAGATTCTAGCCAGTTTAGTAAATTATGAAGGGAATTAAAGAATATAAAAACCAGGGTGCTAGAGAGATAGCACAGCGGATAAGTTTCTTGCCTTGCACGCAGTTGACCCAACTTGGATCCCCAGCACCACTTATGATTCCCTGAGTCCAGGACTGATCCTGAGCACAGTCAGATATTAGCCCTGCACCATCAGGTATGGCACAAACAAAAGAATATACAAAATCAGGACTGGAGTAGCTAGAAAGACCGTACAGCAAGCAGGTGTTTGCCCTGCGCACGGCCGACCTGTCTTTCATCCCCAGCATCCCATATGGTCCCCCAAGCACTGCCAGGAATGATTCCTGAGTGAAGAATCCAGAGTAACCTCTGAGCACCAGGCCCCAGGATCTCATCCTCACTGCCTGTCCAACCTGCCAGTTTGCTGAGCTGTCAGGCACAGGCATAAAGTTGGCTTTCTCCCACTTGGGAGGCTTGAAAAAATTGGCCTTGTTTGTTTTGTTTTTGGGGTCCCACCCACAGTGCTGCTCAGGGCTTAATCCTGGCTCAGGGATCATTCCTGGTTGGGCTGGGGTTGGAGATGGGCCGCTGACTTGCCAGGAATCCGACTGGAGTCTGCCATTGTACAAGATAAACGCCTGACTCAGTGCTGTCTGGCTTCTACAAAGCCCTTTCAGCTGTCTCTCTGGCCCTTATTTTTCTTCTTTTGTTTCTTTTGCTTTTTTTTGGTGACTCCTGGCTCAAGAGCTTGGTTCCATATGGGAATGGGTTGCACTGTGGGCCATGGTGCTGGAGATCTAGCCCAAGTTTGCAGTGTCCAAGGCTTACATTTTTTATTTTTCTTTTTGGGTCACACCCAGCAATGCTCAGGTTACTCCTGACTCTGCACTCAGGAATTACTCCCTGGCAGTGCTCAGGGGATCATATGGGATGCCAGGGATTGAACGCAGGTTGGCCAAGTGCAAGGCAAATGCCCTACCCACTAGACTATCTCTTTGGCCCCTGTTAAAGGCTTACAAACCCACTGTACTAACTTCCTAATCTCTAGAGCCTTTGTGTGATTTTTTGGTTTTAGGGCCATAGTCCATAGTGCTTTGCCTTTTTCTTTTATTTTCCTTAAATTTTTTAGGCTCTGCTGGGGTGGCGGGCCAGGACTAGAACCCACCATCCCTCCCGGGCCCTCGTGAGCAGCTGGGCACAGGGAGAGCCGGTAGCAGCTTGGAGAGCCTCCACCCCAGCAGAGCCTCCCAAGAAGCCAGACGACCCCCCCCCACTCCATGAGGGCCGCCATTTTCCACATCCAGACTCCCCTTCTCATCAGAACTCCACCCAGCAGAAGAGCTGATCACAGACCGTCTCGCACGGCCGCTTGTGGCCACAGTTCATCAATAAATGCTGGAGTTCAGAGGTGACTACTAGAGTATGCCACCCGCACGGCAGAGCCTGGCAAGCTACCTGTGTCGTATTTGATATGTCAAATACCAGTAACAATTATATACCTCATTCCCATGACCTGATGGAAATGTTTTGTTTGTTTGTTTGTTTTTTGCTTTTTTTGGGGTCACACTCCAGCGATGCTCAGGGGTTACTCCTGGCTCTGCACTCAGGAATTACTCCTGGAGGTGCTCGGGGGACCATATGGGATGCCGGGGATCGAACTCCGGCTGGCACAGGCTGGCCGCGTGCAAGGCAAATGCCCCACCCGCTGGGCTATCGCTCCGGCCCCTGATGGAAATGTTTGAGGCTCTTTATGTTCCTGGAACAAGCAGATGCCCTTGGGCTCTACTAGCATGAGACAGGACATATGGAGATGTTACTGGTGCCGCTCGAGCAAATCAATGATGAACAGGAAGACAGTGATACAGTGATACAGTGAAATTAAATCAGGACTCAAGAGCTAGTCCAGCGTGTAAAGCACTTTATATGCAGCTGATTTGGGTTTGACCCTCTGAGCACTGCCAGGAGTAAGCCCTGAGAACAGTCAAGTGTGGCTCAAAAAATAAACAAACAAGAACAAGACAAAAATTTAAAAAAAGAACAGAAAAAATCAAAATTCAAGAAAAAAAGCCATAATTACAAATGATATAAAACAAACTTC
>JAJIBD010001771.1:0-211165 GCA_021461705.1 Cryptotis parvus | reverse complement strand
CCACCTGAGCAGTTTCTTCCTCAATCCGGCCCAGGTATGCTGGTCCAGAGACTCTCAGACATGGGGGCAGAGCGGTTCCTTGCTCTCCCTGTGCTCAGCCGTTCATGAGGCAGTCGGGAGGCATGGTGGGTTCCAGCCTTGGCCCACCACCCGGCAGAACCTCACAACAAGCCAGGCGACCCCCCACCCACTCCATGGGCGCCGCCATTTTCCACACTGGACTTCCCCTCTCATCAGAACTCCACCCAGCCGACCAGCCCATCACAGCCCGGATCATCGACACCCACCCTGGAGCAGTTTCTTCCTCAATCCGGCCCAGGTATGCTGGTCCAGAGACTCTCAGACATGGGGCAGAGCGGTTCCTTGCTCTCCCTGTGCCCAGCCGTTCATGAGGCAGTCGGGAGGCATGGTGGGTTCCAGCCTTGGCCCACCACCCCGGCAGAACCTCACAACAAGCCAGGCGACCCCCCCCCCCTCCATGGGCGCCGCCATTTTCCACACTGGACTTCCCTCTCATCAGAACTCCACCCAGCCGACCAGCCCATCACAGCCCGGATCATCGACACCCACCCTGGAGCAGTTTCTTCCTCAATCCGGCCCAGGTATGCTGGTCAGAGACTCTCAGACATGGGGCAGAGCGGTTCCTTGCTCTCCCTGTGCCCAGCCGTTCATGAGGCAGTCGGGAGGCATGGTGGGTTCCAGCCTTGGCCCACCACCCCGGCAGAACCTCACAACAAGCCAGGCGACCCCCACCCCTCCATGGGCGCCGCCATTTTCCACATTGGACTTCCCTCTCATCAGAACTCCACCCAGCCGACCAGCCCATCACAGCCCCGGATCCTCGACACCCACCCTGGAGCAGTTTCTTCCTCAATCCGGCCCAGGTATGCTGGTCCAGAGACTCTCAGACATGGGGCAGAGCGGTTCCTTGCTCTCCCTGTGCCCAGCCGTTCATGAGGCAGTCGGGAGGCATGGTGGGTTCCAGCCTTGGCCCACCACCCCGGCAGAACCTCACAACAAGCCAGGCGGCCCCCCCACCCACTCCATGGGCGCCGCCATTTTCCACATTGGACTTCCCTCTCATCAGAACTCCACCCAGCCGACCAGCCATCACAGCCCGGATCGCCGACACCCACCCTGGAGCAGTTTCTTCCTCAATCCGGCCCAGGTATGCTGGTCCAGAGACTCTCAGACATGGGGCAGAGCGGTTCCTTGCTCTCCCTGTGCCCAGCCGTTCATGAGGCAGTCGGGAGGCATGGTGGGTTCCAGCCTTGGCCCACCACCCCCGGCAGAACCTCACAACAAGCCAGGCGACCCCCCACCCACTCCATGGGCGCCGCCATTTTCCCACATTGGACTTCCCTCTCATCAGAACTCCACCCAGCCGACCAGCCCATCACAGCCCGGATCACCGACACCCACCCTGGAGCAGTTTCTTCCTCAATCCGGCCCAGGTATGCTGGTCAGAGACTCTCAGACATGGGGCAGAGCGGTTCCTTGCTCTCCCTGTGCCCAGCCGTTCATGAGGCAGTCGGGAGGCATGGTGGGTTCCAGCCTTGGCCCACCACCCCGGCAGAACCTCACAACAAGCCAGGCGACCCCCCACCCACTCCATGGGCGCCGCCATTTTCCACATTGGACTTCCCTCTCATCAGAACTCCACCCAGCCGACCAGCCCATCACAGCCCGGATCATCGACACCCACCCTGGAGCAGTTTCTTCCTCAATCCGGCCCAGGTATGCTGGTCCAGAGACTCTCAGACATGGGGCAGAGCGGTTCCTTGCTCTCCCTGTGCCCAGCCGTTCATGAGGCAGTCGGGAGGCATGGTGGGTTCCAGCCTTGGCCCACCACCCCGGCAGAACCTCACAACAAGCCAGGCGACCCCCACCCACTCCATGGGCGCCGCCATTTTCCACATTGGACTTCCCTCTCATCAGAACTCCACCCAGCCGACCAGCCCATCACAGCCCGGATCATCGACACCCACCCTGGAGCAGTTTCTTCCTCAATCCGGCCCAGGTATGCTGGTCCAGAGACTCTCAGACATGGGGCAGAGCGGTTCCTTGCTCTCCCTGTGCCCAGCCGTTCATGAGGCAGTCGGGAGGCATGGTGGGTTCCAGCCTTGGCCCACCACCCCGGCAGAACCTCACAACAAGCCAGGCGGCCCCCACCCACTCCATGGGCGCCGCCATTTTCCACACTGGACTTCCCTCTCATCAGAACTCCACCCAGCCGACCAGCCCATCACAGCCCGGATCGCCGACACCCACCCTGGAGCAGTTTCTTCCTCAATCCGGCCCAGGTATGCTGGTCAGAGACTCTCAGACATGGGGCAGAGCGGTTCCTTGCTCTCCCTGTGCCCAGCCGTTCATGAGGCAGTCGGGAGGCATGGTGGGTTCCAGCCTTGGCCCACCACCCCGGCAGAACCTCACAACAAGCCAGGCGACCCCCCCCCACTCCATGGGCGCCGCCATTTTCCACACTGGACTTCCCTCTCATCAGAACTCCACCCAGCCGACCAGCCCATCACAGCCCGGATCATCGACACCCACCCTGGAGCAGTTTCTTCCTCAATCCGGCCCAGGTATGCTGGTCCAGAGACTCTCAGACATGGGGCAGAGCGGTTCCTTGCTCTCCCTGTGCCCAGCCGTTCATGAGGCAGTCGGGAGGCATGGTGGGTTCCAGCCTTGGCCCACCACCCGGCAGAACCTCACAACAAGCCCAGGCGACCCCACCCACTCCATGGGCGCCGCCATTTTCCACACTGGACTTCCCTCTCATCAGAACTCCACCCAGCCGACCAGCCCCATCACAGCCCGGATCATCGACACCCACCCTGGAGCAGTTTCTTCCTCAATCCGGCCCAGGTATGCTGGTCCAGAGACTCTCAGACATGGGGCAGAGCGGTTCCTTGCTCTCCCTGTGCCCAGCCGTTCATGAGGCAGTCGGGAGGCATGGTGGGTTCCAGCCTTGGCCCACCACCCCGGCAGAACCTCACAACAAGCCAGGCGACCCCCCCACCCACTCCATGGGCGCCGCCATTTTCCACATTGGACTTCCCTCTCATCAGAACTCCACCCAGCCGACCAGCCCATCACAGCCCGGATCATCGACACCCACCCTGGAGCAGTTTCTTCCTCAATCCGGCCCAGGTATGCTGGTCCAGAGACTCTCAGACATGGGGCAGAGCGGTTCCTTGCTCTCCCTGTGCCCAGCCGTTCATGAAGGCGGTCGGGAGGCATGGTGGGTTCCAGCCTTGGCCCACCACCCGGCAGAACCTCACAACAAGCCAGGCGGCCCCCACCCACTCCATGGGCGCCGCCATTTTCCACATTGGACTTCCCTCTCATCAGAACTCCACCCAGCCGACCAGCCCATCACAGCCCGGATCATCGACACCCACCCTGGAGCAGTTTCTTCCTCAATCCGGCCCAGGTATGCTGGTCCAGAGACTCTCAGACATGGGGCAGAGCGGTTCCTTGCTCTCCCTGTGCCCAGCCGTTCATGAGGCAGTCGGGGGGCATGGTGGGTTCCAGCCTTGGCCCACCACCCCGGCAGAACCTCACAACAAGCCAGGCGGCCCCCACCCCACTCCATGGGCGCCGCCATTTTCCACACTGGACTTCCCTCTCATCAGAACTCCACCCAGCCGACCAGCCCATCACAGCCCGGATCATCGACACCCACCCTGGAGCAGTTTCTTCCTCAATCCGGCCCAGGTATGCTGGTCCAGAGACTCTCAGACATGGGGCAGAGCGGTTCCTTGCTCTCCCTGTGCCCAGCCGTTCATGAGGGCAGTCGGGAGGCATGGTGGGTTCCAGCCTTGGCCCACCACCCCGGCAGAACCTCACAACAAGCCAGGCGACCCCCACCCACTCCATGGGCGCCGCCATTTTCCACACTGGACTTCCCTCTCATCAGAACTCCACCCAGCCGACCAGCCCATCACAGCCCGGATCATCGACACCCACCCTGGAGCAGTTTCTTCCTCAATCCGGCCCAGGTATGCTGGTCCAGAGACTCTCAGACATGGGGCAGAGCGGTTCCTTGCTCTCCCTGTGCCCAGCCGTTCATGAGGCAGTCGGGAGGCATGGTGGGTTCCAGCCTAGGACCCACCACCCGGCAGAACCTCACAACAAGCCAGGCGACCCCCCACCCACTCCATGGGCGCCGCCATTTTCCACACTGGACTTCCCTCTCATCAGAACTCCACCCAGCCGACCAGCCCATCACAGCCCGGATCATCGACACCCACCCTGGAGCAGTTTCTTCCTCAATCCGGCCCAGGTATGCTGGTCCAGAGACTCTCAGACATGGGGCAGAGCGGTTCCTTGCTCTCCCTGTGCCCAGCCGTTCATGAGGCAGTCGGGAGGCATGGTGGGTTCCAGCCTTGGCCCACCACCCCGGCAGAACCTCACAACAAGCCAGGCGACCCCCCCACCCACTCCATGGGCGCCGCCATTTTCCACATTGGACTTCCCTCTCATCAGAACTCCACCCAGCCGACCAGCCCATCACAGCCCGGATCATCGACACCCACCCTGGAGCAGTTTCTTCCTCAATCCGGCCCAGGTATGCTGGTCCAGAGACTCTCAGACATGGGGCAGAGCGGTTCCTTGCTCTCCCTGTGCCCAGCCGTTCATGAGGCAGTCGGGAGGCATGGTGGGTTCCAGCCTTTGGCCCACCACCCCGGCAGAACCTCACAACAAGCCAGACGACCCCCACCCACTCCATGGGCGCCGCCATTTTCCACATTGGACTTCCCTCTCATCAGAACTCCACCCAGCCGACCAGCCCATCACAGCCCGGCTCATGCCGCCAAAGCGGCCGCCTCGGTTCATCAATAAAGGCTTTATTTGGAGGTGTTTATAGAGTATGCCTCCCGCACGGCAAGCCTAGCAAGCTGCTCGTGTTGTATTTGATATGCCAAATGCCAGTAACAATTATATTAGATCATTCTAATGACCTAATATAATGGTTTGAGGCTCTTTATGTTCCTGTACCAAGCCGATGCCCTTGGCTCTACAGCATGTGACAGGACATATTGAGATATTACTGGTGCCCGCTCTAGCAAATAGATGATTAACGGGAAGATCGTGATCGTGATCGTGATCGTTTTACTAAGTGTGGGAAATGGTAATGGCAGATTAAAACTCACCATTGATTATACACAAAGAGACTTAATTGATAAACCCTAAATATCTGCAGGGCTAGCCACAATGTGTAAAAGAAGAGGGAGAGAGCTGCAGAGACAGAGAGAGAGAGAAAGAGAGGGAAACGGGGCTACCTGCTATTAGGCAGCCTGGGGGTGGGCGGGACGGGGTGTGGTACATTGGTGGTGGAAATGGGACACTGGTGGAGGGATGGGTGCTGGAATACTATATTACCAAGAACAAATTATGAACACCTTTGTAATTGTATGTCTTACGGTGGTTTAATAAAAAGTTTTTTAAAAAAGAAGTCCCTGCATGAGGAAGGGAGAAACCTCGTTGACCCAAACTTACAACTGAATAAATGGTTGTTTCCCCATTTTTATCAAGAAGACCAAAGGTCATCATTTTTCTACAGCCATTTCTTTAGTAAGTATACAGGAATTAAAAACTTGCTTCTGCCATAACTACTGCCATAGACTTAGTTCCATTACTCACCTTACAATGCAAAGTGACACTCAAATTTATAGATTCCATCATCTTAAAATAATTTCTATTGATTTAATACTTAAATAGGAAGCAATGGAATGGAAAAAAAATTAAAGACACCTCCCTTTAGTGATTTTTAAAATCTGACAACTAGAATATTGAACTGAGGACTGGAGGCATTTGTAAACTATTATTTTGGAAGTTCAATTTTCACAAACATCGAACATAAAATGATACATCTATCCTCACAGGGACAGGATTTAAGGATTTTAAAAGAATGGTATTTAAGAATCTTTTTATTTGTATATCTCACGGTGGTATAATAAAATACTTAAAAAAAAGAATGTCTTCCTAAATTGTCAAAGCAGCTTACAGATGTCAGTTGTGCAATTGTCAAAATTCTTTCAGGAATTTAGCAACTAAATATTTTATTACTTGTTAGAAATGCACTAATACACAGGGTGTTGAAGGAGTATGTGGCATTTGCTTCTAGTAATTCTTGGGAGTTGTTAAAAATAATGATTTAAGTTCAAATCCTTTGTTGAAGTGGAATATCACAGAATTCTAGACTGAATAGTATATTCATTAGTGTACTCAATAGTATATTCACAGCAGAGCTCTAATGAAGCCAAAGCATAAGAGTGTGGTGGGACCATGAAAGCCCTTGAGTGTTTTGGGTTTTCTGTTCATTAGGGGTCCTGGGAGCTACTTCTTGTAAGGCTTAGAGTTTATACTGGCAGTTGTCGAGGTCAATGCAGTGCCAAGGGCCCAAGAGACACACAAGTGTCATTCCTGAGCAATGCCAGGTGTGGTTCCCCAAACAAAATAATGGCAGTAATGAGAATAAGACAAATAACAGAATGTTATCATTATGTTTATCAATTATTTGCTCCTTAAAATTATAAATCATGGCCAGCTAAATGTTACAGGGGCTATAGTGCTTGCCTTGCACTCAGTGACCTTGGTTTGATCCCTGGCATCACATATGGTGCTCCAAGTACCACCAGGAGTGATCCCTGAGCGCAGAGCTAGGAGTAACCCCTGAGCTCACTGACTGTGATCCCCAAACATATATAGTTATATTTTGGCATCATTTAAAAAAGTATATAAATGCATTTTCAAAGATGATATACATTATTGGAACGGTTAGATTGCTGCAATGAGGCTAAATTCAGAGGGTGATGCTTTTATAATGCATTCTAAAAAGGGCTTAGTTATCTTTACTCAATTTATCCTTCAAAATCAGTAATCTAGCACTCACATTTACAAATCTCCCTTGAATTTTTCATGTACCCTGCTCAACATGTCAAGAATGACAGAATAGAGGTAGTCAGTAAGGGGTCCAGACAGATGCTTCATTTGTGTTATTATTCATTACAATGTATATGAATAGCAACACAATTCATTATTGACAGTTCAATCATGAGTCTTGTCAAGAACCTAAAAACTCATCTGACTCCTTTTGGGGGAAACCCATGGTTTGAGAAAGTCCAGTGACACCTATGAGAAACATTAAGTGACTTTCAAAAGAAATGTAACCACTGGGTAGTTTTCAGCATGAGGCAAAGCTCCTTCTTAGGTTACTGAGAAAGGAGAACTTGACATTCTCTGGGGGCAGTCCTGATGCCATGGAGACAGTCAGTGGATGCAGTCCAGGCCCAGCCAGAGGTTTTTGCAGAGGACTTAGCTCCACTGTCCTATAAAATGATCTATGTGTTGAATGTGGAAATCCTGAATCTTTCAATCCCTTCAAATGAAGATATACACAATTTTTTTCAGAAAAGAATAAGACATACATATTTTAAAGGAAATTTGTACTAGTCATTTACCCTTTATATGGTTTTCCCCCACCATCTCTGGAAAGATTCTCCATTTACAACGTCCCAAAATCCCAGTACAATCAGTACAGAGATGACAAGGGATAATTATTTTCTATGTTATAAAGGTTTGGTGGAGGTTTTGGTGCAGGCATTTCTCCTAGGACTTGTGGGGTGTGTGTGTGTATGTGTGTGTGTGTGTGTGTGTGTGTGTGTGTGTTTAAATCAGGTCAGCATTTAAAGTATAATTTGACAGCATGTTTAGAATATATTTTTGGATACCAATAGTTAGAGTATACTTTTGGATAGCAATAATTGGAATATATTTTTAAGTAGCTCTTGTAGGGGTGATTGGGGGATACTCCCTGTTGTGTGTTTTTGGATTTGCTACTGGCATGGGGGGTACTCAGTAATGCCCAGAATACAACAGAGGTTGGCCTCATGAAAGGAAAGTGTCAACTCTATACAATATCCTACACCACTTGTGAGCATTTCTTTTAGATGATCAACTTTTAAGAGAGTCCTTCCAAATTCTCACTTGATTATCAGCCAGCTGGGTCACCGGGTGAAGGAATGGAACTGAAGATGTGATACTCTACAACTTGAAGTGCCAGGGTACAAGGCCACCCCTCATGCTCTAGGGAAGGGAACCTGGTCAGGTGCAGGGGAGGCCTCACAAGGTACCTGAAAACCTCACCAAGTGCCTTCATTCTCTGGCCTACCGTGGGCATTGTTGAG
Source organism: Cryptotis parvus (assembly GCA_021461705.1). Lineage (NCBI taxonomy): Eukaryota > Metazoa > Chordata > Mammalia > Eulipotyphla > Soricidae > Cryptotis > Cryptotis parvus. The sequence continues at coordinate 202,970 of JAJIBD010001771.1, read as the reverse complement.
CCAAGTCCTCTGTACAGGGGCGTCCTGGCAAGTAGAGCCACTTACTGGAATGTTCTCCAGTTCCCAGGAGCTCATAAGTGCTGCTGGGAGGCAGCCAACTTGCTTTCCTCCCATCCCACTTTCTTTGACCTTGCATTTGCACAAACTCTTTCAGCATATTCTGTTCTGTAAAATTTCCCAAGAAAGGAAACAAGAAATGTCTAGGCATCTGAATGGAATGGGAAGGGAGAAGATTGTAAAACAATGTGAATGAATTATCCCAAACCTAACCAAAAAACAGTCTTTAATCTCTCCCTTTTCATGTTTCATTGCTTTCCCCCTTTTCATTGCTAGGCATTGCTGGGGTACTACTTTTTTTTAAATGATAAAGCTATAGTAGTATAAAGACTTAATGTGAAAAATTGAGAATGTTTATGACTTAATAAAAATTTGTTTTTAAAATATTGTTGGCTCATGTCTCCACACAACCCTCTGTACTTTTTAAAATTAACAAATGAAGCAACACTGATAATTTAGTGGAATCCCCTGTCAAGTTAATACTACAATGCTGAGAATCAGTTTAAGAAATTTGTTACAACTGACACCACTGGCTTCCACAGAAATTCAGGCCTTTATGACGATTTTGGACTGGAAGATCTAGGGAAAACCCCGGTTCTGTCTGAGAGACACTTTTCACTGGAGCAAAGTGAAGCAGGCAGTGAGCGCAGGCCTAGATGCTAAGATCCTGTCTGAGAACAGTGACCCTGTCCTGCCCAATCAAGGACTGCTTTCCAGGAGGGCCTAGCTGAACCTGAGGCAGGCTCCTTCAGAAGGCTCTTCAGGGGAAAAGGTCTCTCAAGGAGAATGACAGAGTTTAGGTCCTCCACCAAACTCCAGCAGTGTCGCTTCACAGGTTGCTTCCTTATGCCTCTTCTGTATTTCCAGAATCCTACATGGAACTCAACATTGATTTAATTCTTTCCAGAATCCTATGCAGAACTCAACATTGGTCTAATTCTCTAATTTCACCCATGCTATTTTCTGCAAATACTATTTGTTTATAGAGGAAGACCCTCAGTTCCTACCAAAATGCTTCCTTAAGAAAAGAAAGTTACCATTTCCAAAATTTTACCAAGATTTTGACTTGGTTTAACCTAATTTTAGTTTCATGACATAAACACAGCTAACACCATAATTTCTTAGAGATATATGGGATCTCAATGTGATAAACAAAAACTTAAACTGAAAAGCTCTACTTTCCACCAGACCGAGAGCTTTTGGAAAAAGCGAGCAATGGCTGAGACTTTTTGAGGCGAGCTGGGAAGATTGTCGAGAATGCGAAGTCCTTGCTCAGATCCCTTCTGAGCTTTCACCTGGTTTGTTTGCGTAATGATGAACTATTTATATAACTATTGAGGAGTGAAAATCCATTAACAGCTTTTGTTTTGTTTTGCTTCGTACTTAGGTTGACAGATTTATTTTTTAGTGGAAATAACAATAGTTTGATTTAGCTGACTTGATTGACTACTTTGGCACCGGTTCTGCAAGGAGGGATATGTCATTTTAACTAGCAGCTTAGAAGCTGCTTAACAATTCATTGCAGAAATGACATTAAAAAATGCTTCTCTAAGATCACTTTGCTTATTATAGGGGATCAGATTTCCTGAATTAAATTTTCAAAGTCCAGCCTGACTACAACAGAGATCTAATGAGATCTAAATACTCTGAGGAGCTCATTTAATTAACTGCTGCATTGCTTTCATGTACATATTATTATATTGCTTGCTTGTGAAGTCACATATATTACATGGAAATTGTAAGATATTTCACAGGTGAGGGAATTAAGTGACAGTCCAATTTACAATACTTTCTTTTCTATAGGCATAGTTTTCTTTATATTTAACAGTGAAAAATGTAGATTGAGGACATTTGTTTTCCTAAATATTGACAACTAAGATATACACTTGTTCCTTTAAAGTTCTGCAATTTCTTCAGCAAACAAACCTACATATGAAGTAAAGGCTGAAATATGGGGCTGAGGGAGAAGTTATGAGAAAAAAAATTGTCAAAATCAGAAGATTCCTCCCCTCCCCTCCTCTCCTAGTGCGTTAGCCAGGGCTTACTCCACACTGTGCTCAGGAACACTCCAGCCAAGGCTCAGGAACTATACAGAGTGCCAGAGATTGACCTGGGTCAGGCAGTTGTAAGACAAGCACCATACATGCTGTATTCTTTCCCTAATCCAATAGCAATACTGTTTGATGACTGGTGCATTTCAGGATTCATAATCATTCTGAGAGGTCAAACACTGCATGGTATATTAGTGAACACTTACTGTTGTGTTTCTGCAGCATGCATATAGTGTATATTTAACATACATAATAAGCTCTTTTTATGCTCTGAAATATTACTATTTTTGGGAACACCCATGCATATTTGTCAGTTGCTCAAGGATTAAAGTTTTGTATAAATTACTAATCAGTTCAAATCACATTCTGTCAACAAACAGGCAAATAGTTTCCGGTTTTAGAACTTTTTGAACTTTGGGACTAGTCACGATTATTCCAATAATGGAGACTACTCACTGGCATGTTGAAAGCAGAAAGACTTTTAATAAGGTGGGACATCACTTTCTTGATTAGATTATAACACATGACAAAGATGAGAGGGAAGTCAGTCACCCCTGTGATTATTTTACCTTTTATAATATGCTCATCATTGTTGACTGAAGACAGGGTGTGCTAGTAGTTTTTAATGGCTAAACTGCCATGGTTTAGGCATGGTTAGGTAAGCTTTGCCTGAGGGCAGCTGCTAGAGGTGCTTACTCAGAACTAGTAGAAAAGTGGAACCTTTAGACTATAACCACAAGGGCTTAAATTCTGCTCACAAAGGAAATGACCTTGGAAGAGGTCCATAAACTGCAGTCAGAAGTGTGAAGGTTGCCCCTGCTAATGTGTTCATTCTAGCATGTGGAAACTGAGCAGAACCAGAGAACCTATGCCCAGAAAAGGTGAGATAATGCAGGTATGCTGTTTGAAGCTGCAAAATTTGCAATAATTTTCTCTGTCACAACAGTAAAATAATGTGCTCAGTGAATTCAATCATTCATCATTTAAACCTTCAAGATTATCATTGCCATGGAATCTACTTTTTATTATTCTGAAGACATTAACTAAGTCCTATGAAAAATAGGGAAGAATCTATTTAGATTAAGGTTTTTAAATTTGGGGCCAGAAAGATAATATAGCGGGCAGTTCATTTGCCTTGTGTTTGGCAGACCCAGGTTCTGTCCTGGGCACCCCATTTGGTTCTCCGAGTCTACCAGGATTGATCCCTGAGCTCAATGTGGGGAATAAACCCTGAGCACAAACAGGTATGGACCCCATTTAAAAAAAAAGGTTTTCAAGATAAAATTATACTTGATTTTTATGATAAAGTTTATCATGATTCAGACAGAGAGGATGGATTTAAAATGAAGAAGCTCCAATAGGAATGCATTACAGAGGTAACACAATTTTAATTTATATAACATTTCATTTTATTTTAACTAGAAGTGTTTTGGGAACAAATCTGCTTTCAAAGACGGAACACAAATCTGATCAAATAAAACACAATATTTTACAATTTGGAATATCATTCATGAAAGTCTAGTAGCAAAAAATACTTTATACCTGTCATTTAAAATTCTTACTAGGGGCATGAAAAGAGCTTGTTCTATAATATTAAATTTAAATGTGCTATATATCAAATTGCCACTGCAGTTTAGAATTTCTATTTCTATTTCCAGGAAGAACTGGTTTTGGAAGAGGTATTGCTCTTTTAAAAATCACTTTATCTCTCCATTTTTCATATTTTAACTTCTCAACTTCTTTCTTCTTTCTAAACTATCCAATTACTTTGAGCAATCAATATTTAATGGTACCATTGTAGATGCTATCTTAGAAACATAACCAGATTTTTTGTTAATTGTGTATGGCATTTGTTTCCCATTCAGATCTCGTGAGTTTTTGTTTAGTTTATTCACCTAATTAATTACAGTATTTTATGTTATGAGCAACACTCTTCTCTCCTTTTGTTTGGGGACAATAGTTTCTATCTTGAGTGTACCTAACACTGGAAATAACTACCTTAAAATTTACTTTTTGAGTTGAAGCATATTTTGAAATTAAGTCAAGAAAAGCTGCAAAATGCTTCTATTCCCACCGAATCTCTTTTATAAAAGTCAGTAAGGAGGCCCCTTCCAAGGCTTAAGAGTGAGGGCAGAGAAGGCCGGGGACAACAAAGCGGGCTCCGAATCTGAAGTTCGGTTGGTTCTGCAGTGCTGACACCACTTGGTTAGCAAAGCACCCAGGCTGCAATGCTGGTGCTCCCATCAAAGCTCTCCTGCTGGAGCCAGTGAGACCCTGGAAGCTCTCAGCACTTCCAGAGTGGTCTGGGCGGTCTGGGTGCCGCAGGCCCAAGCAGCAACTCAGTCTTGGGCAAAGAACTGCCAGTAGTCCCCTCCTTGTTTCTGGGCACACCGGTGTGGAGTCCCACACCCGTGAAAGAAGGAATATTCCTTGAGCTGTGCTTTGGGTCCTTCACAGACACGGACCTTTTGGACATCGAAGACAGAGTGAACTTTCCAGCTGGCTCTGTAAGGGCACGCACCAGCCAGGGTGTGGCCAAGAGTCCCAACCAGACTCAATGCATGCCCGAGTCTCATATCAAAGGGGAAGAAGGCCCAACATAAGGAATTTCAGATGCAAGCAACTGAAGATGCTGCGGTTGCTTCACCCTCAAATTTTGGCCTATATTTGGAGAAGCACTATGGTGAGGATGATAAAAAAACATTCCTGTTAATAGAAAATCAGAGCTAGTCTCTAAATGCCTGAAGGAAGCTACGGCCGAATGGGCTGGAAAGTCCAAGGCGAGTGTCCAGCAAGAGAGCAGGTCGAGGAGAGCTGGACTCTGCTGTGAAAGGCCAGTGCCTGCTCCTGAGCTTCAATGTCGCCTTAGAAGCTGAAGCTGAGACATTTCAGACCACGCTCCCTGGGACGGCTGGAGCCAGGACCCACCCCTGGGTGTATTTCCAGGATTCTCACACTGTCCACAAGGCAGCTACAGATGCACTACCCTCTGCAGAGTTAGTCCTCACCTCCAGTCTGGGCAGGAGAAAGGCAGAAACTAAAGCTCCTTACTTTCAATTCCATACTCTGATAAATATTTAACAAGTGTGGGGGACTAGAAAACCCCCTGAATTTTAAGACCTCATTGGTTTGCCTACCACTCTAGTTCCCCAAAGGAAAACAGAGTTTTTGAACCTATCTGCTAAGTAGATAAAATTCCCATTTTATTCTAAAACCAGCATTGCTCCATTTTCATAGCTGGTGACAGTTACATATAAAGTATTTTGTATGCCTGAGACATATTCTCTTCCAAGAGGTCGCTTATTCCTAGTTCATCTAAAATTGTATAACTTTGAGATAATTTTACTACAACGCAACATTTTCAAAAATTCCAAAATTAAAAAAATAGACACATTTTTTGGACGGGAGTGTTGGCACACCCAGATACAAAACAAAGGGCCTTACCTCACTGTGCCATGTCACAGGCTCAGACAAGAATTTGTCCCTTAGGGCCTGGGGCAATAGTACAGTGGGCAGGATGCTTGCCTGGCATGGGCCAACCTGAGTTTGATTCCCAGCACTACATATGGTTTTCTGAAGTCCCACCAAAGTGATTTCATAGCACAGAGCCATAAATAAGACCCGAACACACCCTTACCAGATATAGTCTGATTTGTAGTGGAATGATCTTCCCAAGAGTTTACTGCCCAGAATCCAGATAAGGAAAAAATAGTATAACCTTAGAAGAGAGCAATTAAATGTAGTTTTCCAAATAAAATTTTTTGTCTCAGAAATTTATCTTATTTTGTATCAAAGAATGAAGTACATGGAACTCAGCTAGCTACATGACATCTGTAATTAGGACATTGGTGATCTTACAGGGCTGCTGCTGAGAACAGTCTGGCCCATAAAGTTTAGATCTTCCTTATGTAGCACAGATGTTAGGATAACAGAAATCCATGAATTGTAGTGCCACAGATTGATATAATCAGCTATTCAGAAGAATGAATTAGAGCATTTTCTCAGGGTTCATGCTTACCAATATCCTTCTGAATAATATTTGACTTTCCACTAGATTTGCTGAAAAGGAAGGAAAACATTGGCTCTGAAGATTAGTAGCCTGCCTGACAGGTATTTTTCTCACTGTAAATTAATTCCTTGATCCCCTGGTTTTTACGCTTCTCCTGTGGCTCTGTAAGACTATGTTCCAACTTCAGTAAAAATGTTCCATTCGAAAAGCTTTATTACAGAAATAACTTTCATTTTTTAAAGAGGCGTGTAAGTCACTAGTTAATAATTTTTATTTTCTATTCCTGGCATGCTCCAAAAGCAAGCTGGAAAGGCATGTTAAATAGATTATAGCCCTTCCCGATAACATGATGGTCCTATATGCAGTCATGTATCCCAGGAAAAGCCTTGTGGAAGTGTTACATAGCATAGATTTGCTATAAGAAATTCTCAGATAGAAAGGATTCAAAATACAGGCCTGTAATAAACTAGTAATAATTAAGGTATGCATTGGCAAATACCTCAGAGAACTTTGAATAAGAAGAATCAAATGAATTAAATCTCTTGACTGTTCCTGCAAATGTCTTCACTTGTACTATAGACAAAGCAAAATAAACAACAAATAAAAAGAAAAAAACATTTTTTTCATCAAGAATTGCCATCTTGAATAACCTTTTAAAGTAACTAAATTCCTTTTGGGTTGACATAAAATGCTTGACACATGCCTTTGCTTTTTCTTTATTTACCCCCTGTTTTAAGCAGTAAGTATCTTGCAGCTTTCTGGCTATTTATGTGAAACCAAAGTAAATTTATGACAGCCGGGCTGGGACATCTGCAGTTCAGAAGGAAATATATTTCTTTCAGTGTCTGTTTATTATTCATCTACTTCTGTGTCCATTCCTGTAGTAAAACACTAGAGATATGTTTTTAGAAAAAGAAAGTTGCTATATTTATATTCTTCAATCATCGCATTAATATATTCTAAATTTTCTACCAATAAAAATTCTACCTTATATATCTTTACTTTGTTTCATAAACACAAAAATGGATGCTTATTAATTCTAACAATGAGTAAACTAAATGATTAAATTTATTCAAAATATTTGAACAAAAATTGGTAGATAATCTAGAAATATGTAAATATGTAAAGAAGGAAAATTAATTGCATGAGCAAGTATTTTTTTAAGGGGCAAGAGAATTGACTTAGCTAAGTCTTCAAGATTTTGTAAAAATACATTTTCTTCAGTCTGTCATATATTTCTAATTATTTATTAGTGCAATGAAAATTAGCAATGCTATCTGTTTATTGAACAATAAATAGAAAAACAGTGTTTTTCTCTGTTACATGATCAAATTAGAACTGAAAGGGTATATAGAGATAAGTAGGACATGGGATTCTTTCTTAAATAGCTCTCAGGATTCCTGAGACCTTGTCCTGAAGAACAAACAGAACAGTCAACTTGGCAATCAGCGAACAGATCACTGAATATCCCAACACAAATGTGGAAGACACAATGCTTTGATTTTATTTGCATGCTATCTTTTGGCTGATCCTTATGTTTAATTTTTCTGATAGAGTTTAGAAAAGTCATTATTGGAAAGACATTTGTCTTTTAGCTGAAGACATATGGAAAAATGTTAACATCTTTTACCTTGCAAAGATAGTAAAAGTAGCAAGCCAAGTTCACTGCATATTCAGATGCATATTGAACTATATATATAGTTTAATATCAATTGATATATGTATCAGTTTATATACATAGTTAAGTATATACAGTTATATATGCACATATATATTCACTTCATTGAGGAAATAAATATTAATACTCCTCATTCTCTAAGCCCTACACTTTGGAGGGTGGGGTAGGGGAGTGATTTGGGCTACACCTGGTGATGCTCAGGGGATATTCCTGATTCTGTTCTCAGGAATGACTCCTTGTGTTGCTGAGGTGTGGGAGGGGTGCATAGGTGCTGCGATCAAACCTGGGTGGTTGCAGGCCAAGCAAATGCTTAATCCCGGTACTATTTCCCCAGCCCAACATCCTTCACTTTGACATGCTTTCCAATTTTGTTTTCAGGCAGTGATTTTACATAGGCATCAGTTACCTACAGAAATGAAACAGCAAATGCCTTCTTGTGCAAATAACTCCAGATCCTGGCAAAGCATTGCCCAGATTAAAAATCAATATTGAGAAATAACTGCACAAAAACAAATTCACTGCACTACTGACTTTCTTGTCCTGCACCTTTCTGATCTGAAAGGCTGTTGTTCAACTCACTATGTTCAACTCCTACTATGTTCAACTCCTTACTATGTTCAACTCTTATTATGTTCAACTCTTACTATGAGTAGTGCAATCCCTCATTTTATCAATTGATGCAATTCTGCCTGTAGTCTAGGGCATATTTTTGAAGACTTCATAACATTAAAAAGACCTGTGACTGAAAATTTGTAAGTCAGAAATGTAATGCTAATTATGTCTAATTTTATAGATAGGGGGGATCAATTATATCATATTATTATTAGACTGGGACAATTTTTTAATTTATGAATTACAAAGTGATGTAGGGAAGAATCTCATCTATCGTTTTCTTGAACTTTTTCCTGATCTTAAAGGACAGTTCACGCTAAACACAATATAAAAATACCTTGTCAATTGTGAGATAGGTGGGGGGGAGAAAGAAGCACTTCGCTTCTTTGAAATATGTTCAGAAGGTATCAACTTGAAACGCCCCCACCCCAATCGGTAGCAGTCCATGTGTCAGCTGAGAAACTGAGGAAGAACAATACGCTGCAATGAGAACAATTTTCCTTTGACTTCTCTGGGAAAACCTGAAAAGTCAAAATCTTTCCCCTTTACATACTGGGGAAAGTATTTTCTGGAAATAGTTATCAGAGTAGCTTAATTGGGAGACAGGGAAGTGTTAAGAAAATAAAAATTTATATGTGAAGCTTTGTTTTATGCACAAAAAATATTTATATTTCTGCTTAAGAAACAAATTTTAAGAGCAAAATTGCAACATATAATATGGACTCTGCATGAAAACCGAGCCTTTGAAATATTGAGAAAATTATTTATAATTAAAAATTAATGTAAAGTGTTAAGATCTCATATATTGTTTCAAAAGCCAATATTGCTATTTTAATGCTATTTTAAAGTTGTTTAACTTCTTTTAGTTTAAGGACATAAAATATCATTTACTGTTCTAGTACATATATCAATAAAGAAAACCAGTTCCAGCCCAAGGGCAAAAGAAACAGAACTGAGACTTGGATTGGACTGGTCAGTGGCAATGCAGAACTGCTGAGTTTAGTCCACAACTGGAGAAAAAGAGTCCAGTGTGGTGGTTATTGGGAATACCATAAGCATCAGCAAGTCTGGACAATCTCTACATCATAAGTTTTGCATTTTGCACTACATGTATTACATAATATATAGCTATATAACAATCACATATGAAAACAATATATAAAATGCATTAATAATAGATGTTTATATGCATCAGTGTTATAAATAATAAATGTACATTTTCTTAACTAATATTCAAAGCTTGGAGTCTGAAAGATAGTAAGGGATAAAGGTGTTTGGGCATGGCTGACCCTGGTTTGATCCCAGCATTATATAATGTTCTTCCAGCACCACCAGAAGTGAGCATTGAATACAGCTGGGTGTGACCCCAAAGCAAACAAAAACAAAACCTGTAAAAACTCTACAGAGTAAGTACAAATTTCTTAAATTTGAGTATAAAATTTAAAAGTTAAATTAGTAGAGCAGAACATGTTCTAGAAATGGAATCTTATAGTAACACAACTACACTGCACAGTCATTTTCTTATTTACCACTATGTATTACCCCTTAAAATATCTGTACTGTTATCTACAATCTATTATAGATATCACCAAACATGCATCAAAATACAAATTAACACACATATGGGCATGTGCACATATACAAATACTCATATCATTACTATTTCCCTGTGATTAACATTTACCACTTTCTTGCTTCAATTTTCTGAAATGAAGCACTGTGGATAACAAATTCTTCTCTGCACATATAAGCTCATTGGAGTTTACAAGGGTGTAGCAGTAAGTAGGTCTAAGGATATGTGAAGGAAGGTCTAATGTATACTGCCTGTTATCAGATACACGGGGTCTTCTGGCAGACTGTCTCCTAATAGAGTTAGTATGTAGAATTCCCTAGTGAGACTGTTAATCAAGCTGCAGTTACACAGACAAGGCTATCCTAGGTCATTTCTCTGCACATTCCCTTGTTGGCTCTAATTAGCCCTAGATGAAGTCTTATGAACAAGACCTCTTCTTCTGGGGCAATTTAGGAAGGCTAAGTTAACAAACTGTTTCATTCTTTGCTTATCTCACCTCACTGAGATAGCACCCCCTGCAGGTTTCTGCCTCCTGGTTGTCTCCCTATCACCATAAATCCTATGGTAAAAATGAAAGATGTCCTTGCATTGTCAATTATGTAAACTTAACTCTAAGTTTTACTGCCCTTTGTTGTATTGGCATATAAGGAAGTTGGGGTTTTGAGGGTCAGTCAGCTCAAGTCAGTCAGCTCTGGTCAGTCAGCTATGGTCAGTTAGCTGCAGTCAGTTGCTGCAGACAGTTAGCCACCAAGACGAGAGCTGCTGCCCTCCAGCTGGTGATTATTAAAAATATTAATGGAAATACGCCTTGTGCCTGGAGTCTCATCTCTGTGTCTCTGACCCGACAGGACATTCCTGCTTCACAAGGGATACTGCATTTCCAAATTTGAATCCTGCATCTGGCTCAGGCAAAGTGAGTAGACAATTCCTACCGCATTAGACAGCACTCCAACTTGGATAGCTTTAAGATTCAAAAAGTGAAACTGCAGCAAATGTGTTGACTCAAGTAACCCAGTGACAGCGCTCACCGGGACAAGGGAGACAGAGCCCGGCTCTTTCTGGGCCCTCCTTCTCCCTGGACTTGACTGGCAATTACATCAGAGTACATCAAATGGGGTTTATCAGAACCACAGAACTCAGGAGCAGAAGTTACTCTAAAAATGGTGCTTATCTGGCCTTTTGGGAAGAAAAAATATAATCTCTGTATGTTAAAGGAAAAATCCCAGAGTAGAATTATGAATAATCCTAGTTTTTATGCACATAATTGATCCAATTATTATGCCTAAAGGGACCTACTCACACACCCATCTTTGTGATTACAGGAGTTAAAGACTTATAGCCTGTGCTTGGGAGGAAGCAACAGTGGCTCAGACATCAAGTCATAGGGATGGTTATGGTTTTGAGCCACAACAGTGTCCTCAGAGCTTAAGCCTGGCTCTGCCCCTCAGGGATCATTCTCGGAACACCAGGGGTGGGCACAGAGAACACACAAGATGCCAGGGCTTGAAAATGGGTTGGCAGTGTGCAAAGCATGCACTCTACCTACTGCATTATTGCTCCAGCCCTCAGACATTAAATTTCAAGAGACAAAATTAAAAGTGCTAGCTGCTGTTGTATCTCTTGTATCACATGTCTTCCCATTGTTCATCGGTTTGCTCAATCGGGCACCAGTAACATCTCCATACATCCTGTCATGTGCTAGTGTAGCCCAAGGGCTTCTGCTAGCTCCAGGAACATGAAGAGCCTCAAACCATTCCTCCAGGTCATGGGAATGACATATATAATTGTTACTGGTTTTTGGTATATCAAATATGACACGGGCAGCTTGCCAGGCTCTGCTGTGCAGGTGGGATACTCTTGTAGTAGCCTCTCATCTCGTGCATTTATTAAAGCTGCATCTATTTAAACTGGGGTTACTATCAGTTTAATAAAGGCTTAAGGAGCAGAGGTGAGGAGACAGGTACAAGAAGGAGGGGGTTTAGAGAAAACATTACAAAGATCTGACCCTGAGATCAAAAACTGCCTAGGTTTCAGTTCAGGTTTGGGTGCCACCCTTGAGGGAAATTTCCTCCCCAGCAGGACTGTGCCAGCAGGGCTGCTTCAGGTCATGATTCTTTTCCGGAAATTCTGTTCTAAGCAGACTTCCTCGCATAGGCCTCCTAGCATAGGTACCTACTAATCCCACACATCCCTCACCCATGAACCTCAGGGACACATTTCCCAGGTATCCCTGGGTTCTCGCATCTCTTTCCTAACTACCACTACCCACTCAGATATTAGAACACTGGCACCTCTCTCTAATGAGACTGAGGCTAGCAGTAATTCATGAATTTGGAACCAGACTTACATTTGCTATTGACTTTTATAGGTTGCTTTAGCAGCTATATTTTTATTAATGAACTTGACTGTCAGTAGCTGTTGGCTCTAATGTTTGACTCAGTACTTTGGCCCTCCATTAGTCAATAATTTGCTGCATCCTTTTTGCTGTTTCTCTTAAGAAATCCTGATAGAAGAATTTTGAAAGTTAAATGACTGAGGAGAGTGTGCAGACTTCATTTGTTGGAAAACAACTTCAAGCTGTAAATCAGTTTTTTAATATCCAAGCATTTCTCCTTACTGGTCCTCGAACTTCTGGTACTGAAGCACTCACTCATGTTCTCACTGCCCAGTGCTTATCTAGAGCCTGTTCAAGTGGCGACTGCACTCAGGATTCCAAGCATTCAACATTTTCCCTCTGGATGAGACAAATGTAAGGAATCATTCTGGTGCCCAGTTATCAGGAAGGATATCTAATGTCTCCATAATATGACAATTTTGCCAAAGCAAATGAGGAGAGCTAGCAAACCCCCGGGCATAATATGCATGGTTCTGGAGAGAGCAAGGATGGGTGTCCATGACCCAAGACTGACCAGGTGCTGTGTGAAAAAAGCATAGCTGCCAGCTGCCAGCTGGAGTCGTAACCTTTGGTGGGAGAATATGACAACCAAGAGGACGCAGGCAGAAGGAAACAGGAAACTGACATTCAAACATCACTTTTATTTATCCTCAGATTTTCTACTGTGTGCCTGTGACTTCGCCCTAAGAAAGCTGGGGGGGGCAGGGTGAAGGGAAAAGTCCAATGACCCAGTTTCCAAGAATTTAGAAACTGAATGAGGTAAAGACTAGGGAAGAGAGGAATCTGAACAGATAATCTGGTTCAAACATGCTGATTCAAAAATTCTGATTCAAATCAAAAAATCATGATTCAAAAAAACCAAAAATTTTTGATTCAAAAATTCAAAATTTGTTAATTCAAATATTAACAAATCTCCTTGTACACTTATTGGGGAAATAAGCCTAAACAGCTTAGTAGATGGTGAGAAGGTTCTTTTTCGATTTTATTAGGTTATTTATTTAGTTCCTTCACCTATCTCCTCCAGATACCTTTAGGCAGAAAATATAAAAATAGTTAAGGATCGAAAATGGAGTTTGTAATCTTTCTTGTTTAGAGGACTCAAGAAGCGTTCCACTGAATATGCATATTGTATTTGCCTCCCTAAATCCAGAATTTTCATAGAAAATGCTTTATTATTTATATAGATTTGCAGTCTTAGTTTTTACCTTAGGATAAAAATCTATTAAGGAAGTGAAATTTTTTATTTAATTTTATTCATTTTAAAAAGACTTTAATGCTTTAAAATTTATTTTTCCTATAGAAAAAGTCAAAGGTAGCAGAGAAAAGCTTTTTCTTGTTTCAAAACACTGTTTTAGCACACCACCAGGGACATCGTTTTCCTGGGTTTTATACTTTTATATATAAAATTGACTTTAATAAAATGAAAGCTGTGAACCCCAAGTGGCAGCTTGAAATAGTAACAACCCTGACATGTATGTACAAATACATAAACATAATTTATTTACCAGCCTGGAGCTTGTCACTTTCCCTGGGAAGCTGTCATTTAAAGGATGCTCTGACTCTATTTACTTTGCTTCCATAACCATCTACACTATTGATAAATTTGTGAAAATTAAAATGCTTCTACATCCGTGGGATTCAAATTCCCTGCAGAGGTCATACCTAAAAATAATAAAACCTTTCCTAGAATCAGCAGCTGACACATGGAAGGGGAGGGTTGGGTGGCTCTAATAGACTTGGGATCAACTTTTATATTGCACCTACTGCCATGCTTTCTGATTTTCCTCCCTTCCTATGCCACTACTGTGCTGTCCAAGATGTTTAACTATAAATATTTTCTGGCAAAAAATGACAACAACAACACTGGAAGCTGGAGAGATAATGCAGGGATTAAGGTGATTGCCTTGCATGCAGCTGACCCCTGCTCAATCCCCCATCACTACGTATGGTCCATTTATACTTCCAGGGGTTATCCCTGAGTGCAGAGCAAAGAGTAAACCCTGAGTTCCACTGAATGTGGTCTCAGAACAAAACAGAAACTCTAAAATGTCACTATAGTTTCATCTCAATTAAAGATTAAAAGTGCATCATAGAATTGAAATAAGCAACACATGAAAATCACGTGAATCTATTATTTACTGAGGGTATGTGGATATGAGACTGTTGAGTTTAGTGCTTTTCTTGCTGTTTCACATTATACATGGACACACAGAAACCACATTTCAAATAACAATGCTTGAGCTCATCCTCCCCCCAGTCTATCTGCCCCTCTCCCCATCAGCTTATTAATTGGGCTTTAGTCTTAACTCTTAACCTTCTTTCTTGAATCACTGTATTTGTTTATTATTTACTTATTTATTTTTATTATAGCACCAGGAAATAGACGTTTACAAAGCTATTCATGATTGTGTTTCAGTCATACAATGTTGCAATACCCTTCCCCCACCAGTCACATTTCCCACCACCAATATCTCTCTTTCTCTCTCTATCTCTCCCCTTTCTCTTACACAATGTGGCTTGCCATGCATACATTTAGGGATTATTAAGTAAATTATTTTGCCTACATTCAATGCTCAGTTCTAGTCTGGCATTGCATTTCTAACAATTAGTAGAACACTGGTATATATTTATATCCCACAGATGAATGCAGTCATTTTATATCTGTCCTTTTCCTTTTGATTGACTTAACCAAATATAATGATCTCCATGTCAATCCATTTGTAAGCAAATTTCATGACTTTGTTTTTTCCTAACAGCTGCATAGTATTCCATCATGCAGGTGTACTATGTTTCTTTATCAAGTCTTCTCAGGCATTCTGCCTGATTCTTGCTATTTTGAATAGTGCTGCAATGAATATAGAAGTGCAGATGGTGTTTTTGCTATGAGTTTTTTGGGTCTCCAGGATATATTCCCAGGAGCAGTATTGCTGGGTCAAATGGGAGCTCAATATCTAGTTTTTGGAGGAATATTAATATTGTTTTCCAAAAGGCTGGACCAGTCGACATTCCCACCAACAATGGATGAGAGTCTTGGACCATTTTAAACTATTTTTTATTTTTGGTCCACACTTAAACATTTCTCAGGACTTAACTGCTGGTGGTGCCCAGGGATCAATCCTGTAAGTGCTCGAACTAGGACCGATCACATGCATGAGAAGTGCTTAACCCTGTACTATTTCTCTGCACCCCCACTCCCACTCCAGTGTGCATTTTAGATAGTTCTCAGATATCCTGGTTTTCCATTCTTTCTCTCAACATAGCAGAAGATTTAAGCATCATCTTCTCAGTGTTTTCTAATATCCCCCCCCCCTATGATGACTTCTTCTCATCCAGGAGAAAACAGCAGGCTTGACTTTCAACAACAAGGAGTTTGATTTCCAAGGAAGCACACTGCTGTGCCATACTGCTACTCCACAGCAGACTTAATTTCTGGTGGGGAGACAGGCCATCTTTTTATCTTTCAATATCAAATACACAGAACAAGTCTGTATGTAGAGACTGATTGATAAGTATGTAGCAGAAGGCCATATTACATTGGACACTTGGAAATTTATGTTTAACTCCACAGTGTGCATGCCCCACTGCAGGCCCCTGTACAGCACTCATGCTGCTCAGCTTAGGCCCTGCCTTCTCCTGTACCCAACACCTTACCCATATGTATCTGCTTTCAGTGCTTTATCCTGATTCCTCACCCTCCACTCACCACCTGTGAGCCTGGGAGAACTTGCTGGGTTCCTGAACAGTTTCTGACACCCACTCAGTCAGAGATCTGGACCCAAATTACCTGGGTCCCGCTGAGGTATGTGGCAAGGCAGTCATGATTAAGCAGAAACCAGTAGCATTATGAGTGCATGTCGGATATTATAAACTGGAGTACCAGATCAATGCTCAGAAAATCTGGAATTCAGAACTCTTCATGGGTTAATACCCATGAAGCAGCAGAACAGTGAGTAAACTGAGGACCTGTGTAGCTTCACAGATGGGAACAGAAATTCCAGGTAAGTCCTCAAGCAATCAGAACTACTGAAGCTGTGCTAGGGTTACTTCAGAGAAAACTCTATAAATGTTCACTGAACTGAAGTACTTACAGAAGAGAGACTCCACAGACTTGGAGAAACTCTGAAGGGCAAAATAAATAAATTCATTTAAACAATGATACGTGAGTTAAGGACCTCAGTAACAGGACACAGCAGGAGAATGGAAAATTACAAAAATCAAATTTGTGACCCAAGGAAAAGCATATGTCATCATTAAAGAAGAGGTAATAGGAAAATTATGAACTTAAAAAAAGATAATTTAAGATATTGCATGAACAGAAAGAACTGCAGGAGTTCCGTTAAGAAAGGAAACATATAAAGGGGAAGACCATCTGTTGAAAGAGGTAAAAGCTGAGAAGTTCCAGAGTCTGGGGAGAGAGATGTTCACTGATAAGGGCCAGAGATGCCAAAGAGAAAAAACTCAAAAGAAAAACAGATAAACACTAATTGAAAGAAGCAATAAGAGAGATAGACTACCTGAAACAGCAAGAGACAATTAAAAATAAAACCTCAAATATAAGGGAAACAACATAAATTTCACTTCAGAATTCTCTAACCACTCTACAAGCATGAAAATAATAAAATGAAATTCAAAATACTGAAAGAAAAGAACCTTCAACCAAGATTTATCTACCCTGCAAAACTTTCACTTAGACTTGTGCGAGGGATAAAAACATCATCAAACAATAGCTGTTGGCATTGCACTATCCAAACAATTCTTCAAGGAACATTGAATGGCCTCCTATAAATAACAAATGGCAAATGGCAAAAACAACCTAACAACTTATACAAAAATGGCAATAAATGTCTTCACATCAATAGTTTGCCTAAATGTCAATGGACTGAATTCTCTAGCAAAGGACATACTGAATCATAAATTTATATAGTCATATGATGATCATCATATAGCCATATGATGATCAATGATGATATTAACAGTGATATCAAACAGATATCACTGTTTGAATGACTTGAATGAATTTATTTTGCCCATAAGAGTTTCTCCAAGTCTATGGAGTCTCTCTTCTGTTAGTACTTCATCCACAGTGAAGTGATGATCATTACCTCATGTTCTTCCCCTTTATCCATTATATGATTTTCACAGGAAAATCTTAGTCTGTATTTTTGAATAGGCCAGTTATTTAATATTGACTGGCAATGTCACATTAATAATCTGAAAAAATAATTGAATTAGATAAATGAACATGATTGGAACATGGCATTAGTTTAGTCTGAAATTAAAATAAATTGCTCATTTCCCAGGAGGAGAAATAATTTTCTCCTTAAACATTGTAATTTATATTACTAAAATTATTTTATTAAAATATTTATTATACTTGGCCTAGTCTTAGTCCTTCTTTACCAGCTTTAGTTCATTTATAAAGTTCACTCTACAATAGCCAGAACCTGGAAAAAACCAGTATGCCCGAGAACTGATGACTGGATAAAGAAACTGTGGTACATCTACACAATGGAATACTATGCAGCTGTTAGGGAAAATGAAGTTATGAAATTGTCCTATAAATGGATGGACATGGAAAGGATCATGTTGAGTGAAATTAGTCAGAAGGAAAGAGAGAGATATAGAATGACTGCATTTATTTGCATGACATAAATATATCAGGTGGTCTTACCAAAAGTGAAAATTACCAAAAATGTGTGGGAGTCAGAGGCTAGGTAAGACAGAGAAGGGAACATGTGTGAATAAATGTTGAAAGGGCTAATACCAACCTAGAATTGAGCATTAAATACAGGCCAAAAAATTCACATGATGGCCTCTAAGTTATGTAGTGCAACCCACAATGTGTAAGAGAAGGAAAAGAGAGAGAGGGAGAGAGAAAAGAGATAAAGAACCTGCCATTTAGGCAGGCTATGGGAGGGGGAGCATTGGGGGCATTGGGGAATTGGGGACATTGGTGGTGGGAAATGGGCACTGGTGGAGGGCGGGGTGCTGGAACACTATGTGACCGAAAGCTCCAAACATGAACAACATTGTAATTGTATATTTCATGGTGGTATAATAAAATATTTTAAAAAATTCACTCTATATTTACTATTAATACAATCATTGATATTACATAATATATGTTAACTAACTCCAAGACCTGTTTCTACAACATACAGATTTATCTAAGGCAGAAAATCTTTTCAGTCATTCCAATCTTACTTTCTTAGTAAAAGCAAGTATTTAAAAAATGTCATGTACCACCCTCTCTGGATACTTACAACAGAATTAAATTTCACACTCTTACACAAAACACATAGAAGCTAAAATTTTATTTCAGTATTCAGAAAGACACTCAGTATGTTGTCTCCCCTGCTGATTTTGAATAATTAATTTTGTAAGGAACAAAAACCAGTGATTCTGCAGGGTAAATTAGCAAAAAATATTTTGTGCTTTTAATCAGGAGAAATAACCCAAACCTACCTCTTTATGATGTGAAAAATAAAGGCTTTTAGATTTAATATGCACATTGATAGAATAGAAAAAAAATAACAATCTTCAGTGCTTTCCAATGTACATGAACAGGAAGCAATAAAGCTAATTTATTTTCAAAATAGCAAATTGCTTTTAGCAAATGGTGCACAAGGGTGCAATAAAAACAACAACATTAAGGAATCTTTGACATGATAAATAATTAAAAGATTGGTCAAGGACTTGATGTAACGTTCTACTGTCTGATCTACAAATTACTAAGACCCAGGAGTATACCTTTGGTTACAGAAACTTGCTGTTCTGTGCTATACCACTGAAATTTCAACTTCAACATATAAAATTAATAGTAAAATATTAACAGAAGATGTACACTGTGACTAAGAAATAAGAGCTAGTCTTGAGAAAATTCTTTTTATATAAAACATCTATGACCAAAGAACCTCAAGTGTATATGCTGAGCAGTAGATGGGTGACTGTGTGAGTGTCCTGTGTTTGGGCTGAGTGTATAAGAGGAAAAAAAATCTATCATGATTGTCTGAGTCACTTAAGAAACAAGAGGGAAGAAAGTCACAACCAAATATCTTCACATGGTTTATACTGGTCACATAAGAGCAAGAGAACGATTAAACATCAGAGTCTTCCTCAGGCACTAACCACAGTAATGACCTCTTACTCTTGAGGAATCACTGCTGCTAACAAAAATGCACCATCAGAGCCATAGCACCAGCAGGTGGCTCCTGGTTTTATAAAAGTAATATCCGCATAAGCCAAACTAATCTTTTACTTTTCATTTATCTTTTTCTTATATTTTCTTACTTAATCTAGTTGGAAAATAACTTGATACATCCCTGTTCTTTAAGAAGTTCAAATAAAAGGCACAATAAAGTATTTCTAAGATTTTTAAACCTTATTTTAAAAGCAGAAGTCTAGATACTCTCAGACACTAGAAGATGAATTTCAATTGTGCTTTACCAGCATATCCAAAATGTCCTTGTACTAAGATGGCTGCAGAAGTGTGAAAGTTCACAAACCTCTATTTATCCCAAGGCTTCAGCTTAGCAATGATCGAAACTCATATCTCCATATGTTACAAAAAGATAGAATAAAGCCATTATGCAGGATGCCTTACATCTACCTAATGAATGCCATTTCACACAAATTGAGGAATCTATGTTGAATGCAGATGTTAACTATCAGTGTAATTCATATAAAATCTGCCCTGCATTATCTCCTTACAATTCCTATTCACAGAAATATTATACAAGGAGGGAAAATGGAATCAGAATTGATTTAGTGCTGATGAAGAGTTTTGGAAGGCGTTCTGAAAGTGAGTACTTGTATAATGTCCACTCAGAAAGTCCCAAAACAAAGTTTTCTTTATTTCCCTAATATAACTTGGATGATCTCCACATATTATGCTGCAGCTGGCCAACACTAAAACAGTTAAGACCCTTTTTTAGTATTTATTCCAAAAGTCTTTCACTTTCTCCTCTGAGGGAGGCATCAACTGGACAACGAGTGATTTGCTTAAAGAACTAAAATATTTTGGGGTATAGGGCAGAGTATTGTACCACAAATAGCTTACTCAAGGCTCTGAACTTAGGGGACCATATATGGTGCTGGGGATAAAAATGGCATCAGCTGTGCACAAAACGCCTTATATATAGCCAACAGTTAAAGATGAGATTCTATAACAATTGTCGAGGGTACTAATGCCAACCTAGAACTGAGCATTAAATAGAGGCAAAAAGATACACATGACAACCCTTTAATGTATGTTCTGTAATCCATAGTCTGGAGGGAAGGAAAAGAGAAAGAGAGAGAAACGGAAAGAAATAAAGAACCTGCCCTGGAGCAGGGCTGGGGGAGGGGAGGGAACCGGGGACATTGGTGGTGGGAGATGGGCACTGGTGGCGGGATGGGTGCTGGAACACTGTATGACCAAAACCCAAATATGAACTTTTTAATTGTATATCTTTGTAATTGTAAAAATAAAAAATTTTAAAAAAGATGAGATTCTACATACACTAACAGTCATTTTAAGATATTTAAGACAAACTTTTATAAAAGGACAGAAAAATGGTTCCCATCCTTGATTTACTGAACAATTAGTGTTCAGATGGAAGAGCAAATGATAAGATGGACATATTTTCTGGCTAGCCCCAATTAAATCTTGACTGAGGATCTATTTGGATTTTAATCCTAGTTCTGCTACTTAATAGCTGTGTAGTAGAGAAAGGAATTCATGATCTCGAAGTATATCTCTCTTTCTCATACTGTCCATCTGTTTGTTTGTCTGGACGGATGCATGGATGGATGGGTTGGTACTAGAGATCAAAGTTGGGACCTCCTATCTATAAGGCAAATGCTCTACCATTAAGCTAGGTATTTGATAAACTTTTTTGAATAAATGGAGAGAAGTCAATACCTAACTTTAAGGGAAGCTATATGGGTACTAGACATCTTATGCTGAATTTCCTTGATGTGTTACTATTTGCAATACAGCCTGGAAAGAGAAGCATTGATGAACGAGATAAATGGCTCCATTAGAACCATTTCTTAATGGATTCTAATGGAAAAATCTGCCTAATAGGAATGAAATCCTTGAACAGGAAAAAAAATTAGAACTTAGAGGAGCACAGCTTTTCATTTGGGGACTCAGATCAAGAAAAATGGAAAATTCATTAAACACACTAGTAAAATATCATTCTCCTAAATTCCCCAAAGTAGCCAAGAACTTGTATAAATTCAATCTTCTGTGCTATGTTCTTTAACTACTATTTTCTATGATTCTTTGCTGACATAAAATTAAAGATGGGATCATTATTTGGATCATTCTCCACAAAGTAATAGTATGTTCTTTATATTCCCAAGCGGTACTTTTCTGGCATAGTCCTAACATTTATTACTCAGTCGTTGAGCATTTAGTATGGCAAGTTTCAGGCACAGTTAATAGTTTTAAGGAGTTGACTTCTATCGGATTGAGAACTCAATTTGTACTTGTGAATATGTGCTGAGTCCATGGATTTTTCCCAATAATGCTGTCACAAGCAAGGGTCACTATCTCAATTATCTTGAACAGTAAATTGTCTGCAAATGAACTGGTCACAGCTTTGACTTTTCTGAGCTTTTGTGTACAGCTCTGCTTCTAGTGTAAAAGGGTAGGTCATTGTTTGGCTACAAATTTGTTCCATGGAAAAGCAGAAAAAATACATGATGCCAACATATGCTAACCTTTCTCTGTGGCCTATGTTAACTTTCTTGACATTTTTCTTAGAATTTTTTTGAGAACTGTTATGCATATAACTTCTGTAAGTGATCTCACACACATATATACATATATATACATATATATACACATATGTATGTATGTGTGTGTGTTTTGTGTGTGTATGTGTATAAAGGCCCCATGGAAAAGTGTAACAGAACATGTGTATAGGTGGCTATAACTCAATTTCTTTTACTTTTTTTTGGTTTCCGGCTGTATCTAATTGTCTTTATGGGGGGGCTTTCTCTGCCTTCAGTTAAGAGATCATTCCTTGTGGTGCTCAAGGGACCATTTATGGTGCTGGGATTCGAATCATGGTTGACAGCACACAAGGCAAGTGCCTTAACCCCTGAACCATTTCATTGACAATTTCATTTCTTAAACAGATTCCTTATTTTCATTTTGGCTAAATTAGTAATATTTCTTTTTTTGGTATATTGAGTCCTACTTGAAGAACAATTTAACACTGTAGGAGTCACTCTTCTGGACATGCCCATATGTGTTAAGGAAGCAGCTTATTTACTTTAAAGTAATGGCACAGGTTTGCAGTGCCACAATCAGTGATTGAGTGTTCAATAAAGACACACCCTTTCAGGTACAAGGAAATGCTCAAAGGGCTGAAACACTTGCTAATATGTGGGGCTGATTCCCGAGTTGGATTCCTAGCACTGCATGATCCCCAAGCACCACAGGAGTGACCTGTGAGCACTGCACATGGAGTATCCCCCCCTGTACTCCTTGCTCTACTCTGCAACCCAGAGTGTGGCTCCAAAACCAACCAACAGTGACTTTGACTACATCGTTAATATCTATTTTAATGCTGTTGTTTTGAAAAATGCAAGTTATATATAATGCAGAAATATGTAACAAGACTTCTCCATGGGTCAAACACTTATCCTTGCAATATTAATGCTAACTTTTTAGATATAATGTGAATGCTAGTAATGTTGATAAGCTATGGAGGAACAAATTAGGCCTTAACTTCCCTATAATCTGAACAAGTGGGTTCTGAGAGCAAACCCATGCTGGCTGCTTTAAGATGACAGCAGTGCAGGCAATGAGAGTGAGGCACTCGCTCTGCGTGAATCCAGTTCATTCTACCAAATGCTTTGCTTGACTCAACCAACTCAATGCAAATAAGAATGAAGTGACACTATTTGTAGCTGAAAGTAATTCCCTTATGTGGAAGCCAAGATGACCTATATGATACAAAACTGTATTTTGATGAATGTTCAACAAAGCAGGGGCCAGGGAAATAGTCTGGGAACTATGGGAGATCCTGTGGATAATACAGGCCTTGCCCTGCTGCATTGGGTTTTTCAGTATCTTCCTTTCCCGCTGTATCACCATATCTGGGTTTACCTGTCTCAGCTGACAACAAGGACTGCCTCTTCTTTGGGTCTGTTGCTGGCCTCCAGTGCCTTCCTCAGGAAGTGCTGGACATTGATGCAGGGATTCTGCTTTAATGACTGACAGGAAGTGGTGTTCAGCCATCTCCTTCTCACCCTTCCAATTAGTTCTAAGGAATTTTTTCTTCTCAAAAGCCCCCCAGAGGGATTATGTTCATGTATACATAGTGGGAATGTGCTTAATAACACTTTCTTCCCACATATATATTTATAAACAAATAATTAAATATACGTATATACATATGTGTGTGTATATATATATATATATATATATATATATATACCAACCCACCCTGCAGCAGTTTTTTACAAGCCCGGCCCAGGTATGCTGATCCAGAGACACACACACAGGGCAGAGCTGCTACTTGCTCTCCCTGTGCCCAGCTGATCACGAGGCACCCGGGAGGGATGGCAGGTTCTAGCCCTGGCCCGCCACCCCAGCAGAGCCTCGCAAGAAGCTAGAGGAACCCCCACACCATGAGGGCCACCATTTTCCACATCCGACTCCTTTCTCGTCAGAACTCCACCCAGCAGAAGAGCTGATCACAGCCCGTCTCACTTGGCAGGAAGTGGCTACTCAGTTCATCAATAAATGCTTGAATTTTGAGGGGACTACAAGATTATCCCACCCGCACAGCAGAGCATGTCAAGTTACCTGTGTCATATTTGGCATGCCACATACCAGTAACAATTATAGATCTCATTCCCATGATTTGATAGAATGGTTTGAGGCTCTTTATGTTCCTGGAGTGGGCAGATGCCCTTGGGCTATCTTGCATGTGACAGGACCTATTGAGATGTTACTGGTGCCTGCTCGAGTAATCCATGATCTTTGGGAAGTCAAGTGATCTTGATAGTGTTCGAATTGCAAATTATAGAAAATTTTGTTATATTTAATAAAATTCAAATAACATTTTATCTTTATAGGTTTTATTTTTGTTGTCACACCTGTGTTCAGTGCTCAACACCACTATATGTGGTGTTGGCAATAAAAATCAGGTTAGTTGCATACGAGGCAAGCACCTTATAAGCTGCACTGCCTCTCCAACTCACTTGATCTTTTTTAAATGATAAAAATGCACTCTTGAGGCTAGAGCATAGCACAGTGGGTAGGGCATTTGCCTTGCACGAGACTGACCAGGGTTTGATTCCCCAGCATCTCATATGGTCCCCCGAGCACTGCCAGGAATAAATCCTGAGTGTAGATCCAGGAATAATGCTTGAGCCTGGCTGGATTGTGACCCAAAAAGCACAAAAAAAAAGCACTCTTAAAATACAGAATCTGCCTCAAATTCATTTTCTACCTCTGAGTGAATTTTTTATGCATAAATGACATTTTAGAAATGTTTTTTTAAACAAATGATTTTTATGATAAATGATTATTTTATGATAAATGATTTTTGTGCATAAATCGATTTTATGCATTAATAATTTATGCATAAATGCATAAATGAGTTGGTCTTTATGCAGCTCAAAGTCCTTTATTTTTAAGCTTGTTTTTTTGGCCACACTCAGCTGTTCTCAAGGCTAAATCCTGGCTCTGCAGTCAGGGATCACTCTTCTTGTGCATGGAGTTCTCTATGGAAGCAGAAGATCACAACTGATCCACTGTATGTAAGGCAATCACCCTACCTGCTCTACTACCACTACAACCCTAAGTTATTTTTCTAATGCTCTTTTTCATGGATTCCCATATTTTCTTCTTATATTTGTGGCTTATTAAAAAAAATTTAACTGCTATTAGGAAATATTCACTTTATAAATTCAGCATAATGCTTTTCCCACCTCACCTCACTTTATAAAACATGTTTACTCACTTTGTAACCTTAATCGAGTTTGATACTACCACAGCAGTATTTTGTAGATAAACTTATCTGTAAGTAGAATAGGAATAATTTGTGAGAAGTTGCATCAGATAAGAGGTTTTCATCAAGAGAATAACAGCTAATTTAGATCAAACTTTTTAAATCTTTTCTACTTGTGATCCTTTTATTTCCTGTAAGTTTAATGTGACCCTAAGTATAAAAGATATAAAATGGCTATACAGGGGCTGGAGCGATAGTCCAGCAGGTAGGGCGTTTGCCTTGCATGCGGCCGGCCTATGCTGCCCGGGTTTGATCCCCCGCATCCCATATGGTCCCCTGAGCACCGCCAGAAGTAATTACTGAGTGCAGAGCTAGGAGAAACCCCTGAGCATTGCTGGGTGTGAAACCCCCAAAAATGGATATGCAAATCATTTTCTTGATAATCAATCCTAAAGAAGTTATTTTACATGACCCCCTGTTCAGTTCTGTGACCCCCTTATGAGATCACAACCCACAGTGTAAGAAATTGTTTTATATAGAAATTAGAATTGTTCCATACAAGGAAATAACCGGGAAGCAAGGCCTGAGACACAGTGCAACATTCGGATGATTTCTGTGAGCTGCTTCCACCTTCAGGAGAGTGTGCACCACCAGTGTCTGTACCTGGATAGCATGACCATACACAAAGACATGGTCTCCGACTCATAGATCTACCCAAGCATCTCTCTCTTTCTCTCTCTTTCTCTCTCTTCTCTGTTTCCAGATTTTGCACGTGTTTCACTTATTTCTCTTATCACATTTCCCCCTAAAATTATATGGGAAAAATGACTCAGTAAATATTCTTTTATTGATGTTCAAATAAAAATTTAAATTCAGAAAGTCATGATTGTAATTATGAGAGTGTGAATGCATGAGTTTGGAAGGATGAAGCAAAATTTTTGAAGGGGTCAACTATTGGAGCACATGCCCTGGTCACAGCTGCCCAGAGCCTCTGCATTTTGCCTGGAGCTATCTCCTGCAGGCCACATTGAAGACAGGGGGCAAAATGACAGTTTGGATCTGTAATTATCTATGTGACAGAATATTCTTACCTTGAATTCTATGTTAGCTGATATAATTATTTCTTCTCTTACTACCACAGCCTGTGTGGTTGCGGTGCCTGGCTGTGTTGGCAGGTGGCAGACAGGAGACAGGCTTGTCTATACCCCCAAGGCTCTGCCCCGTGGGCCCTGGATGGTTGATGGTCTGACATAGAAAAAGACTGGGCTCTCTGAGATGAACCCAGAGTCATGGAATAGCCTGGCAAGCTATCTGTGGTGTGCTTGATATGCCAAAACCAGTAAAAATAATGGACCTCATTCCCAATGAATGGAGACGTTACTGGCACCCGCTTGAGCAAATCAATGAACAATGGGGGAAACAAGTGGCAAGTGACTACCACAGATCCCCCCAGTAGGAATGGACAGATATTAAGTAAATATCTGGTTAAGCTGGAACCTTCTTTAAATAATATAGCCGTTACTAAATCAGAGAGAAATGCTGTTTGCCTCCTGGCAAGCGGCGTGGCTCTCATAATTATAGAGGCTAGTACCCAGATCAACCATGAAGTAAATTAAGGATCTCATGGAAAGTTGGAGAAATATATACCTGACTGTAGAATATTTATGGTACAGATACACGCTTTTGTATTAATACTGAGGTATATTTCATCTCAGATCCCTTCCCCCATCAATACATAGGGCCTACAGAGAAGCTCCAAAGACAGATCTTGGTGAGGGCAAATTAACATTTCAATGGTCTAGACTAGGTGAGCTCACTAGGTTCCAGAACCTGAACCTGACAGAATTGGCCCTGACTGAGGTCCATTGTTGTAGGTTTGTTAGGGGCTGAGAGAGATAAAATAAGTAGCTTCCTTCCTTTATCTTTCTTTCTCTCTGCATGCTAGACTCTGCCCATTTGGATTCCATTCTACCTGCCTGTTGTTCAGGTAAAGCAACCATCTTGGCCTAGGATTCTAGGACCTGTGGTAGTCACTTGTCACTTGTTTCCCCCATTGTTCCCCATGGTTCAGGGTCCAGCAGCCATCTTGGTCTAGGATTCTAAACCCATCACATTGCCTTGGGTGCTGCTAGGTACTGGAAGTTTGGGGTTTTCCTGTCCTTGGATTGTACTGCCAGAATTTGTGTGAGTAAAAGCCTTTTGGAACTTTGTTGGATTCATGAGTCTTTACCCACCAGCTGCTAATCCCCTGGGGCAGGAAACGGATTTTGTCTACTCCCCAATATTGTTTATTTTTTTTTGGGGGAAAGTCACACCCGGCATTGCTCAGGGGTTACTCCTGGCGGTGCTTGGGGACAATATGGGATGCTGGGGGATCGAACCCGAGTTGGCTACATGCAAGGCAAATGCCCTTCCCACTGAGCTATCGCTCCGCCCCAACTCCCCAATATTGTTGATAAACACAGCTGCAAACTAGCAAAACTCATAAGTGAGGCATTTTCTGACAGTCAACTACAGCATTGGCTTGATAGATAGGATTTGCAGACCCATTAAAAATGCTTTTCAGTTGCATTAAACCTCGTGAACAAGACAACGCTAGAAATACATTTGACACTGCTGTTAAAATAGTCCACCTAAAGTATCCTTAATATATCATTTATCATGTTCAATAGTTTCTAATATATGCATCAGGTTCATTTTAAAATTTTCACCAGATATGAGATCCTGTAGACAGAAGACATAACCAATATTTCAGTTGTCAGTTCTCATTAATCTGGTACACAGAAAGCAGATATGTACCCTGAATGGTTGTCTGCAGAAGCAGTCTTCGTCTCACCATGTGCCCCTGCCTTTGCCTAGAAGGTTCTTTGCAGCCTCTGCATCTCTTCCCTCAACTCTAAGTTCTGCAGAGCAAACCCCTTGCTTTTGTCTCACCTTGTTTACAAGTTTCTCTCATTGTTTGGTTTTGTTTTGAGGCCATTTCCTGCAGCATGCAGGAGCTATTCGTAATTCTGTGCTCATGGATCACTCCTGGTGGTGCTTAGGTGACCAACTGCGTTGTCAGGGATCAAGATAATTAGGGGAAAAAAGACAACTGAAAACTTTAGAACTTAAGAATCAAGAGACCAAAGGGTAACAATGTTTTGTCTGGAAGTAAAGAAGGAAGAGTCAGTCCATTCACAGAAAAGCAGTGTAAAAGAGAATATTTGCAGAACCACAACCAGAGAATTCAAATACAGTGGTTTTCCCTGGAGGGAGGGGGATTTGGTTCACACCTGTCAGTGCTTAGTGTTTAGTTCTGCTCACTGGTGCTCCTGGAAGTTCTAGGGATCAAACTATGGTAGGCCACATGCAATGTAAGCACCTCAATGCTGTCTCACTTGTATCACTTGCATCACTTGTCTTCTCGTTGTTCATCAATTTGCTTGAGCAGGCCCAGTAATATCTACATAAGTTCTGTTAGGTGCTAGTGTAGCCCAAGGGTACCTGCTTGCTCCAGGAACACAAAGAGCCTCAAACCATTCTTTCAGGTCATGGGAATGAGGTCTATAATTGTGACTGGTTATTGGCATATTAAATATGACACGGGTAGCCTTCCAGGCTCTGCCATGCGGGTGGGATACTCTTGGTAGTAGGCTTTTAGTTTGTGCACTTACTGATGAACCGGGAGAGATCAATGCAATGGGATCAATTGGCTTTTCCCTTGGGTAGAGCTCTGACGAACTGTGGAGACTGGATGTTGAAAATGGCGGCCTTCATGTTGTGGGGGTTCCTCTGGCTTCTTGTGAAGCTCTATTGGGATGGTGGGCCAGAGGTAGAACCCACCTTCCCTACATATACATATAGTTCAATAAAATATTGAAATAGGTACATATACATATATTCTTATATGTGTAATACTAAGGACTACAAATAATGATCACAGATTAAGGGAAATGATATGGGGAATAAGAAAATGAGTATTCTGGAATGAAATACAAATTTTTTGAATATAAAATATATATGGATTCTTTTTCAGGAATAGGGATAACCCAGTGGGGCCTAGGACCAGCAGAGTCAGAGTTCAAACCCAGGGTTCAAGCATACAAAAATGTTCTTACACCAGAGACAGCTCTCTGATTACTGGTTTGCTTGCAGTGTTTTAGGAAGTATTTTTTTTTTATTTTCAGTGTAACTTTATTTTTATCCGTGCGAAGCCTCCACTGAGTTAAAAACCTGAGTTAAAACCTCAATGCCGTAACAGAATTTAAACTAAGATTACATATCACTCTTTAAATCCCCCTTACTGGGACTAATTATTACTAATAATACACAATATTAGTTGTCTATTAAATATTTATTAATTTAGTGGTATTCTCTCAATTCATGTTCAGGAAGCCTGGGGCCCCTCAAGTTCTTGACTTAACCAGGCTGAAGAGTCTGTGCTAGAGTTCAAGGTGAGGTGGTACTTTGGCCTTGCAGTACCAAGGTTACTCAGGCTACCCAGAAGAGCTAAGATGTTTCTAGAATTATCCATGTGGTGCATAAAGTTCCAAAGGTACACTCTTGTAGTGCACTGGGGCCTTCAGGACTGCACTTAGTGAAGCAATGATCACATGGTGTCAGGGATCACACCAGCTCAGCTCTGGCCCCTCTATCATCTCTCTGGCAGCCTGTGAAATTTTCTGTTACAGGCAGCTGAAAGAGCCTAAGGATAATGTTTACTCATGCATATTTTAAATCATTAAATAGATAAGAAAATTACAATTCAGCAGAAGAATTATTTCTTTAAAGACTTTATCAAGTGGTAATAATACTTTAAAAGTCGTACATTAAAGAATGATTAAGTTTTAAAGCTACATACAGCAAAGGAAGCAATTTCAACATGAACCAAGGAGTCTTCTGGGGTGTTTTAACATCTAGGATATTTAACAGAATATAAGATGGTTAAGATTATTTGGGTTAGGGATAACTAAAGCATGATAGAAGTAAAACTTAGAGGACTCGTTTGAATCTCCATCGAAATGGAGGTTTATATTCGGCGAGCCATTACAAGTCTTGGAAAAAGATCATTAGGTTGTATAAACGTGGGTTCATGTGGCATTTGGCTTTCCTAGTTTTTCAATAAAAAAGTATAACAGAACACAAGAGGGGGAAATCAATTAGCAAGTTAGCAAGAATCAGGTGTTTAACCTTTCTAGGGAGCTGACCTTTTCATTGAATAATCAATACCATAACACTTGTTTTCAAATCTTAGAACACAATGAAGTTTAGATTAACATCTGTTATTTAGCATTTTGCAGAAAACGAAATTTAGAGAGCTGAATCAATATTCTTGAATCATTCTTTCACAGACAGAGTAACTGATAACATTCTAAAACTTAAATAAATGTCCAGGCGTAATCACAAACTACCTAATACATGAACCTCTAAATTTTTGTCCTATTTTGTTGATTAATATAGAATAAATCTTTTCTTACTGTTTTGTAACAATCATGATTTTCTTAATCTGTGTAGAGTAAAACATTGTTTCCAGTATGAATTCATCCAAGAACCAAAGGCCTTCTATTTAGTCATACAGTATAGCTTTAATTTCATTAAACCAAACTGATTGCAAACTTGTTTATATTTCAGACAGCAGGATGTTGTAAATTTTATCTTAACTGGAGCCAAAAAAATCTGGGGAGGGGGAGTCTCCTGCTGTTGTAAATATACAGTTATTAATGTGCTGAAGCACATATGCCAATGAAGTTATGTAGATGAAGTAGCATCTCTAAATATCTAAGAACTATGCAACAGAAATAAAATTTGTACAATGAGTGCCTTGGTAGGAAGGAAAAAATATAATAAAACACTCCTTAAACGATTCATTGTGTAAGTGCTTGTACTGAATTAGGTATAAACCACCCAGCTGTGTGTACTTCCAGAGTATTTCAGATAAAATAAGTCATTTTTATTCATCATGTTAGAGAGATCAGTCAGCTATTTAGGAAATAGCTGAAGATAATAACCTTCAAATTCTTAGTAGATACAGTGCCTGGAGAGAACATATTGTCAATATTTTCAGCTACCTAAAAGAAAGTCATGCAATAGAATCATTCAACATTCACTTATAAATGATATATAGCACTTCTAGTTTTTGTGGGCAATGATAAAAACATTGGATAATACTTTACATGTCTGATTAACCAACTTTTCTTGTTTTCAGGATAACTTGTCTGTTGTAAGAAAAATGCCAAACAGGCTGCAGAGACAGTATAGGGGTTAAGGCACTTGATTTGCATGGCATGTGGCCAACAACAGTTTGATTCCAGGTATTACATTTGTTCTCCTGAGCACAGACTCAGGAGCAAAACCTGAGCATTACCCACCCTCTCCTGAATGAAGAATAACTACATGAAGGAGTAGTGAATAATAAAATTTAAATAATCAGTATTGTGACTTTGCTTCATTATAAGCAATGTAGTAAATAAGAATAATTTATCTTTTTGCAATGATAGGTGCAGAGTCTGAATTAAGCACTTCAAAAAGAATATAGAGGAGTGGATAGAGCACATACAGTGGACACAGCATATACAGTGGATACAGTGGTTAATAGATACAGTGGATACAGTAGGCACAATGTGTACAGTATATACAGAATATACAGAAAACAGTGTATACTATGTGCACCATAAATATGGTGTGTACAGTAATACAGTGGATACAACATATACAGCATAGTATATAGTTTTCCGTATGTAGTGTGTACTATACAGTATATATAGTGGATACAATATATACAGTAAGTAAAATGTATACAGCATGTTCCGTGGATAGAGTATATACAGTAGGTGAAGTATATATAGTGAACCCCAGCACCCCATATGGTCCCCCTAGCACCGCCAGGGGTAATTCCTGAGTGAAGATCCAGGAGTAACTCCTGAGCATCACTGGGCATGACCCCCAAAACATAAATAAATAAATAAATAAATAAATAAATAAATAAAAACTTGATCACTTGAATCCCGTTATTCATCAATTTGCTCAAGTGGGCGCCAGTAACATTTCCATTGGATCCTATCACGTGCCAATGTAGCCCAATGACATCTTGTTGATTCAGGAATATGAAGAGCCTCAAACCATTCCTTCAGGGTCTTGACAAGGAAGTCAGACCATCTTGTAGGTGGGCGGCCACGTGACCTTTTGACATCCTGTGGGATCCAGTCAGTAACGGGTCTAGTCCAGCGGCTGTCTCCAAATCGCATTACATGTCCAGCCCATCTGATTTTGATGCCTTGGCAAACGAGACAGCGTTGCTGATTCTGGAATAGCGATGGAGGTCAGAACTCCGAATTTCTTCTCTCACTTGAGTGAGGCGTGATATTCCAAGCATAGTTTCGATTCCTCTCTGGGAGACCTGAATAGCATTCTCATCCTGCTTTCGTAGGGCCCAGGTCTCTGAGGTGTATGTTTATGCAGCGAGAATGGTGGAGTCAAAGAGATGTGTCCGTAGCCGGAGGTCCTTTGTCCTTTTAACTATTTCTTCGATGCCTTTGAAGGCATTCCATGCCACTCTCTTCTTCCTGCGCAGCTCAGGTTTAAGGTGGTTCATCATGTTGACTTCTTGACCTAGGTACACATAACTGCTGCATTCAAAGATGTTTGTTCCATTGAGAGTGAATGGGGCCTCTGGAACTAGCTCATTTTTCATGCATTCCATGGAATATGAGAGCAACTTCCAACCCGAGTCCACTATCCTGATGGAGCCTCGGAAGAGCCCAGAGAAACCCCCCAAACCTTGCTGGCAGCGATCTTCACCATCCACACTCCGCAGCTTGCAAGATCTCCACCCAACAGATTAATCCAGTCTCCAGCCCAGCTTGTCAGAAATCCAGCCTACAAGGACCCACCCTGCAGACACCTGCCCTTCAGAGGAGAGTATTTCAAGTCAGGAATGCTTGAGCCACAGACACAGATACACCCGGCAGAGCAGAAACCAGCTTTCCCACTGCGCGCGGCCCCTTTGAGGCCGCGAGGTTTACCTCCAAATTACCGTGAATATTCTACCCACTCCTCTGAGCCCAACAAAGTAATGAGTATAGCGCCCGCACAGCAGAGCCTGGCAAGCTGTCTGATGCGTGTTCGATATGCCAAAGCCAGTAACAAAAATGTTTAATTTCCTGACCCCTTAAGTGCTTTATATATTTTAAATACTAGACATTTGTTAGCTATGTGGTTTGTGAATATTTTCTCCCATTTGTTAGAATGTGTTTTGATTTCTTTCACGGTGCAGAAACTAGTTTGATGATATATATTTATTTGTTTATTTATACTTGTCTTTTTCTTTGCCAAAGGGCTCAGTCGAATATTACTGTGAGGTCTTTTATGGAAATATCTTCCTTTGTTTTCTTGCTGACATAATGCCAAGGTTTTTAATATATTTGAAGTACCCTTGATTATGATTATGACTTCTGTATCAGACAGAAGTATGGTTTCTTTTTCTTTTATTTGTATGTGGTTTTCCTAACACCATCTTTAATATGTTTACATTTCTTCACTTAAAATAATCTTGGATTATTTGTTGTTACCTTTCTATACATTTAAGAGTTAAATTTGGCAAAGATTGCATGCCTACTTTTCATTTAATTCAAACTATAAAGCTATTTAAAGTGTATGCTTTGAGACAAGATTAAGAAATACTATAAAAATGATAATGTAGAGAACATTATGGGTAGATAGTAAATGTGTAAATGATTACAGTTAGCCCTGATGACAGACCTAATGGTAGTAACTGGTTTAGCTTGAAACAAAATAATATGCCTCAGCTATTTGTTGCAGTATACTGTTGCCCAGGGCCTCTGCATGTTTCTGGAGTTGCCTACTGCAGTCCACTTTTTAGATAGGGGGCAGAAAACAGTTTGATATTTGGCAGTATATATTACTTTGTATTCTATGTTGACTGGTATACATATTTTCTCGCATGCTGCCACAATGATCAAGAGACTATATAGATCTTACCAATATTTACCTGGCCACATTGGACTTCTAAGTAATTAGATCAGAGAGAAATGCTGTTTGCCTCCATGCACGTATGCATGTCTCTCTAATAAGTCTAGAGGCTAATATACAAAAACAACTATGAAGTGAAGGCCAGAATCTTGTGAAAGCTTGGAAAAATATATACCTGACTGTAGAATATCCATGTATATTAGCCTTGCCCCACTCTACCCTGCAGGGGTGCACCCAAGGCAGGTCTTGGCTGGGCAGTATTAACATTTCAATGGACCTAGGTGAGGTCCTGGGAGAAGTTACCTGAAGGGAATTTGACCCTAACTACTTCCCTATGGTGTGGGCTGTCTGTATTGAAAAGATATAAAAGCTGTAGCTGCTTTATTCCGCTCTCTTTTTCCCTTTTGCCATTTTGCTTTCTCCCTCTGCTCTCCTTCCTTCCTTTCTTCTCCTCCTCCTGTTGGGCCTTACACGTGATAGCAGCCATCTTGGCCTAAGGTTCTAAACCTACACTTGGCTGGGTCCAGCTGGGAACCTAAAGTCTGGGCTTTTCCTGTTACTGGATTGTATACCAGAACCTGTGAGAGTAAAGCCTATTGAAACTTTGATGGATTCACCCATCTTTCTCCATCTGCCGATGCCGATTCCCTGGGGCAGAAGGGGATCCTTGACCCTGCTTCTGGATTTTGTTGGGGTAACCAGCGTTCCCTGACAACATTTTTTTTTTTGGGTCACACCCGAAATGCTCAGGGTTACTCCTGGCTCTCACTCAGGAATTATTCCTGGAGGTGCTCGGGAACCATATGGGATGCCGGGATTGACCTGGGCTGGCACAGGCCAGCCACGGGCAAACACCTACCCTCTGCCATCGCTCCAGCCCGACTATTAATCTATATTATCTCCAGACTGATTATCATATTTTCAAAAATATTGTGAAATGTATTTAAACGCAAAATTGAGCCCCTGAACTGATGTGCGGTATTAAATATTTGTAGGTTGTTTACGGATAAGTAAGAAACTAGGGTGTACTTTTTCTGATATTTTGCTTATTTTGCCTTAATACTTGAAGAATAGGTTGAATCTATAAACCATTAAAATAAAAGGGCAGATCAATTTTGAGATCAATTCACAGAAATTGAAATATATAAAATACAAATATTTGAACAAAATGGAATCATTTAATTTTGATCTGCTTACATAAATTTCACTTTTAACTATCTGAATCAGGCAATAAAGAAAAAATATTCTGGATTCTTAAAATCCAGAAAGTAGAAGAGATTTCAGTGATCTACCTTTTGCAAGGCATGTCTGAAGGCACTGTTTGGTTCCCAAAACCACCCGCATCCTGGTGCCATATTGAAGTGGATTGCTTCCATTACAGCATCATTAAGGATAGAACGGGCCCAAACTAAAGTGCATAACCCAGAAACACGTGTCCACAAACAACCAAGGATCTGAGCACATTGACCAGGTACAGAAGACCTCAATATGTGACAACAACTAGGAGGAAAGGAAGCAGGAAATAAATAAATGGCAAACTAAATAAGACTTCAAAGAAAAAATGCTTTAAATAAATCGATTCACTCTGGAAAGACAAAAGAACAGGGGAATGACTATGGTTATATCTATATAGTAATGTAAGTATTTTTAATGTCCTTTTTTTATGGTGAATTTTAAATGTATGTATCACAGAAAAAGGCACACAAATTTTTTTGATGTTGGTTTTTTCAAAAATCAACATTGACGTATAATTTGTGATAAATTTAGGACTAATGTGGGTACTGATCCCCAGAGAATTTGTGTAAAAAAAAGAGTGATTTAGTTTTTGAATAGAGATTGCTTTTAAGCATTTAGTCAGTTTAGCCATTACACCACAGGGATAAAATCTATAGTTTTTTGATCCACTATCTTCTCCCTGTGATATTAGATGGAATATGAAATAATTTCAAGCTTAGTTAATGTCTAAATTTTAATGGAATAATTTACTAAATGATAAGCATGTAAAAACATATTTATGAAAGAAAAAATGTTTCCAGAGGATAGAAAAATATCAAAAATTTTTGACAGAAAAAAGGAGTTGAAACGAGCAGCTCGAAAAATAATATGTTTTCTGCTCTATCACAGATGATGGCGCTCTGGTCATTTAGTTTCTGGGAAATAAGTATGATTAAAAATGAAAATTGTAAGGACTTTTGCTGGACGCACAAAAGGGTTCTAGGTATTTCCCATTTCCTTCGGTCAAGAAGTATAATATGTTCTGTTTATGGAGTTTACAGAGATGATAAAGATTAGACCTATGAGACATAAGTAAGACAAAGAAGACACTATATCTAAAAATGGCACGTGAAATCACTGCCCTTAGGTCCAAAGAACGAAACCCTATGGTCCACCATGTCCTTACATTCAATGAGTTTACAATAAAATTCAGGAGACCATTCCATTTTCAACAACTCTTCTTGTTACTCAACTGGCTTCGTGTTAGGTGCCGTGAGACAACGTATCATAGTGCATACGATCGTGTGTTTGCTGTGTTGAGTAGTAGATCATAAAGTAGATAGAGAGTGGGTAAAGCTTTTATTCCATAAGAAGCTATGCTAGCAGAGGGCACTGGGCAAACACTGTTGTTGATGGTTCTTTCAACACTCTTCTGTCCTGACTGATTTGCCCCGATTAATTTTGGGGTGACTTATTCATGGTTGTTTCTGGTTTGTCTTCATGTGAAAATCAATTTAAATGCTCTACAGCTAATCCACAAGACTACAGTGATAAATCTCACGGCAGGTAGGAAAATGTCTCCTAGCTAGCACCTAGGTCCATTTTCTAGGTTTCTGGGAAGAGGGAATTATAATTTTGAATGGTTTTTTCGAAATTTCTTTTTATATTTACATCATATAGTTCATCTTTGGAAAGTTTCTTGAGTTTCAGGGAATACTGGATAAATTAATAAATTGTGTATGCAAACATCATATGTATCATATGTAAACATCTACACGTCGGGGAAGGACCACACTGGCCAGACTCGGAACAGAATTTTTTTTTTTTTTGCGTCACACCCGGCAATGCTCAGGGGTTTCTCCTGGCTCTGCACTCAGGAATTACTCCTGGTAGTGCTCGGGGGACCATATGGGATACCGGGGATCCCCGAACCCAGGCCGGCATGGGCGGCGCGTCAGGGCATACGCCCTACCCACTGGACTATCACTCCGGCCCCATCGGAGCAGAGATTTGAGCTGTGCCTTTTCCTCCACCTCCATACCAGCTACCCTGGAAGAGAGACCACCCACGCGAGACCCACAGCTCGCCTGCAACTCCGGAAGAGATCCAGACCCATCCACTACAGACCCACAGCTGCCCTGCTTAGCCGGCCCCACGTGGAAGCAACCCATGGAAGCAACCCATGGAACTGACCTCCCGGTAAGGCTCTGCCAGCCCACGTGGAAGCAACCCATGGAAGCAACCCATGGAGATGACCTCCCCGTAAGGCTCCGCAGTCCTGGCCGAGTCCAACATTGTTCCAAGGGTTCGCTTAGATGTGCAGGGGATGGACCACACTGGTCAGACTCGGAGCGGAGATTTGGGCTGTACCCTTTCCTCCATGCCAGCTACCCTGGAGAGAGATCCATCCATGCCAGACCCACAGCTCAGTTGGCGCGTGGCTGCAAAGGGCCCCGATATTCTTATATAGTAGTGATTTTAGGATAAAGTCCTTCCCAGGATCTTACACATTTGTACTATATACAGTTCTAGACAGTTTCTAACCCCCCCCAACCAAGCTTCTCAACATCAGATACAAGCCTCAGGCTCCTTCCAAGAGAAAACCTGATCTTTCCCTTTTAGTTTCATCAGTACATGTCGGATGAGAGCCTCTACTGAGAAATACCACCTAAGCAGAGCCTGGCAAGCTACCTGTGCTTTATTTGTATGCCAAAAATTAGTAACAATTGTGTCCTCAATTCCATGACCTCAAGAATGGTCTGAGGCTCTTCCTGTCCCTGGAGCAAGCAGATGCCCTTGGGCTACATTTGATTGAGATAGGATGTATGGAGATATTACTGGTGCCCGCTGGAGCAAATCGATGTACACGGGAAGACAGTGATACAGTGATGTAAACATCATATAAAGAAAATTTTGCAAACATTCATTGAAATTAAACCATTACCATCCCTAGAATTGTATTTTATTAAAAAATAGGTCCACTGTCCAAATTGAAATTTGTATTGCAAGGAGATTTTTATAG
Organism: Cryptotis parvus; assembly: GCA_021461705.1. Taxonomy (NCBI): domain Eukaryota; kingdom Metazoa; phylum Chordata; class Mammalia; order Eulipotyphla; family Soricidae; genus Cryptotis; species Cryptotis parvus. The sequence goes on along the minus strand of JAJIBD010001771.1, from coordinate 164,432 downwards.
ATGAAAAATCAAATGTGATCATGTGACTTCTTATTTCCTTCCATTTGTCACCAAATGAAATTTAGACTTGCCTATAGCATGGGGCTTTTTCTAGACATACAATGAAATATGGTAATGCCAACCAAAGTCTTCATCATCATAGTTCAGTGTTTTTCAATTCTAATTTCCCTTCCTGTATAATCTACCCACTTAATATGCGAACCCTGACTCATCCTTTAAGTGTGAACAACTTGTCACTTCTTTCAATAATATGTTCGATAGCTCCCTTCAATTTCTGGTTAGATTATTTCATAGATTTTTCAATAATAAGCTCTTTCCACTTTCCAGCTGCTACACTACTTTACCATATCTTGTTTAATTAGATCTATATAAATTTTTGCCATTATAGTTTAACTAAAATTTTTGTCATTATAGTAGGCCACTAGACTTAATTATCACTTTAGTGAGGTACAAGCATGCCATCCACTTTATCACTTGTCACTTGTCCTCCCATTGATCATCGATTTGCTCAAGTGGGCACCAGTAACATCTCCATATGTCCTGTCACATGCTAGTAGAGTCCAAGGGCATCGACTTGCTCAGGAACATAAAGAGCCTCAAACCATTCCATCAGGTCATGGGAATGAGGTCTATAATTGTTACTGGTATTTGGCATATCAAATATGCATGGATAGCTTGCCAGGCTCTGCCGTGCAGGTGGGAAAGGTAAATGTTATATACCTTTCTGAAACTAGTTTTTGTCATTTAACAACATATGATTGATGGGGGGGCTAAGATCAAAATTTTTTTTTTAAATAAAAACTACAAAACGACCACTAAACCTGTACTGTAACCATCCACATTATATACTGAGGAAATTTAGTTCAAAGTGACAGAGAGAAGTGAGGAAGCCAGAGTGCAGACCCAAGCAGTCCAACTTCAAAGTCTACAATTTATTATTCACAATGAAGCTTTATTCACAATTTATCTCTAATGTCTGTCATATTAGTAGTTATTACTTGCTGAGGGAGATATGCGAGCCAAAGGTCTATCTCAGAAACGTCAGGTATGAAAGAGCTGTAGGAGAGAGCCCAGTGGTGACAGGGAATTCTGTAGCTTTCATGATGTTCAGACTAGGTCATTCACACCTGCGTATGAATGCACATAGAAAAGGTATGATTTTTTTCAGTTGGACTGTTCTATAACACAGTTCTCATAAACTTAGGAGCACTGGATGAAAGGTACACAGCTGATCACTAGATTGTTCCGCAACTTCCTGGAACTCTGTAAACATTTCAAAACAAAATGCTTCAAAAAGCCAATTAAATGAGAAAATCAAGCCTTTCTCAAGGATCTGACTTTAATATTCAGGAATATGAAAACAATATACCGCCTTTAAAATTAGAAAATTTAAGAAATAGCATCTATAATATTACGAATTTAGTTTAATCTTACTTTCTATTTATTTATTTATCATTCATTCATTCATTCATTTATTTATTCATTCATTCATTCATTTATTTATTTATTTAGTGTCATGCCCAACAATGCTCAGGGGGTTACTCCTGCCTCTGCACTCAGGGAATTACTCCTGGCGGTGCTCCAGGAACCATATGGGATGCCGAGGATCGAACCCAGGCCGGCACAGGCCAGCTGCGTGCAAGGCAAACGCCCTACCTGCTGGACTATCACTCTGGCCCCCAGTTTAATTTTATTCTTTTTTAAAGAGGTGGGCTATACTATCAGAATTTGAGGCTTTATTTTAATTCTGTAATTTAATGACTATTAATAATCTTAAATATATTAACAAGGGTAAAAATCATGTTGCAAGGTCAAAAAATAAAGAAAAATTTAATGAACTATATTCTTCCATTTGCATAACAGAAGAAATATAGATGGTTCACAAATGTGTGGCAACTTGTTTCCTTACTGACATTTAAATATTACTAATTCAATTCTGACAATTTCCCCTAAGAATCACCATTTTTAGAAAAGAAAAACTTAGGATGAATTTTGTTTTGCCCTGATAAGCTTCCATGTTATTTATACCAAGTAAAAGGTGAAGAATAAGAATCAACAAAATAATGAATGCAACCGGCTGGTGTAAAGAGTTTGGCTTCCTTTCATTCCCATACTTGCGTTTAATTCACAGGTTAGTTACAAACTGTTTCAAAATTATAAAATATAACTGTAAGTGTAATGTATGGAATACATGTTGAAAATACTAGGACTAAATTAATGAGAACCTCAAAAAAATTAAATATCCAAAGACACCCTCATTTTGTAAAAGCTGCATTTAAGAGGCCAGGATAAATACAAGTCCGTTTATGAAAGGTTCAGGATCCTCCTGACTCAAAACATTCAAAGAGACTGATGAAGAAAGTATGATTCTTATAAGTATATGAGTTAAAGGGAACATTAAATAAACTAAGAAGCTAGGTCAGAGTGTTTACACAGTAAAGGTATAGCAATTTTGAAGTTTCCAGCAAACTTTAACTCCATCCAAAGTGCTAAGATGATGATACTGTTGTGGGTACCTCATATTTGTCCTACATAAATCTTAAGGCAAGTCTGGAAAGACAGCTTTTCATTTGGACTCATCAAACAAAGAGGGATCAGATCACAGGGATTGTCTTTGGTCTTGAGTCCATGACTGCTTAAGTGCAAGAGTCATTACAAGAAATTCTTTGACCCCAAATTTCAAAGCTCATAGTTTTCTACCAGAACACAAGCCTTGAAGTCAGAAAGTTTAAAGTCAAATTGTGTCATTTCAAATTTTTATGACTGTATCCTACTTGATCATTTTGGCTTTCAGCTTCTCCATATGAAAAATCTAAGTAACATGTTAAACCCAAACAAGGTTTGAATTAAAACTGGGAAAGAACTATTGGTATAAGAACTAGTTGGTGTAAGAACTAGTTGGATGTTAGGATATCAGTTACTGAGTAATGTTACCAACTGTTTTTTAATGGCCATGGTTTGGGTAAATCTTTGGATGAAAAATACAAAATCCACTAGTGAGGAGGGAAAATGCACTAGTGAGCATGGACAACAATCCCTTAATTCTGCCTTTATTTTCCCATATGAAATGCACTCTTCTATTGAAAGGCTATGGAAGTCTATCACCTATATTTATAAAGAGTTTGAGGTCATTTTCTCAGTAATAGGATCAAAAGATACGAAACTGTTACCTTAGACCATTGGTTACACTTTCCCATCGATACTTCCAGTCTTACAGGGCAGCTAGAATAATGATGGAGAAAGGAAGATTATCTATTTTAAGTGAACACCACATGTTTACTTCTAGTCCTTTTCAAATACTTGGGTTGTTTATATTACACAGGAATCATGAGTGAATTGAAAAGGGCATATTCATGGCAATTGAATAAGGCTACTTATTTAAATATAGTTTTACTCTAAAAATTGTATACAAGATAATTGTCCACTGTTTACTTTCAATCACAGACTATTACTAGCATGCTTTGAGTCTCTGACCAACTTTTATTTTACTTTTCTAAACTGTCAGATGTATACAGGAAGCACTGTGATTAATTCTGTCTTTGGAAAGATTTATCTCCCTGAGTCAACCTGATAAATTACAGCTGTATATATTTTTCCCAGATGAATTATATCTGTATTTAGCATCTGTAAATATGGGTGGGTTTAAACACAGCATTTGGAATGTATCTGTTCCTAGACTGACTATACTATCAAAATGCAATGTACCATAATTCAGAGTTCTCCTGATAGATAGTTATCATATGTCAGAAAAATCCTATGGTAAGAATACCAAGTGTATGAAGGGAAGAATTCTCATTTCAAACCGCTCGTGTGAGATAAACATTTGAATGATATTCTGACTTGTCTTTATGAAGGTGCCTCAGCATCTATGAAAAACAAACATTCGTGTTGTGTAGGCTGCCACCTCAAATTGGGAATCTTATGCGTCATCTTAAATTTAAACAGTGGAGAAACCCAGGTGGTGATTATTGGCATGAAGACCACAGAGGTCCAAGAGCAACACACAGTAGCTCCACTGTTTGCTCAGGTGTTCACAGACGTGCCCATTCTGTATCCATCGGCATTTTTTTTGAGTGCAGGACCCTGCTTCTTTCCTCCTTCCATTAAAAATGCTTTTACTTTGTTTTTCAAACTATAGCCTTTCTCATTTTTCCTATACACTTAACCCAGGACAATCTCTTTTTTTTTTTTGTCCCCTTTTTATTTTTTTTATTTTTTTATTTTTACAATTACAAAGATATACAATTAAAAAGTTCATATTTGGGTTTTGGTCATACAGTGTTCCAGCACCCATCCCGCCACCAGTGCCCATCTCCCACCACCAATGTCCGTGGTTCCCTCCCCCTCCCCCAGCCCTGCTCCATGGCAGGTTCTTTATTTCTTTCCGTTTCTCTCGCTTTCTCTTTTCCTTCCCCTCCAGACTATGGATTACAGAACATACATTAAAGGGTTGTCATGTGTATCTTTTTGCCTCTATTTAATGCTCAGTTCTAGGTTGGCATTAGAGCAATCTCTTGAGCTCTTTCATTTCCCATAATTTATTATGAAAAACCTAAACTATACCCTCTGACTTTTATTGTAACTCTCCATGTTTGGGCCATTATTTACTAACATAGCTCCCTTGCCCCTGCTATCATATCTGATGTTATCTCATGTTGCTGTGGTTCTTTCGACACTATACTAGAATCATACTTCACAGATAATATAACAAGGGTCATGGTCTTTTTTCTCAGAGGCATAATTTCAGAACAAGGGACTCTCACTTCTTATACATTGGTTTTACTTTTAAGCCAAAGCTCCAATTGTGTTTAAATTGGTCTTCAGTCCTTGAATATGATTATACCATTGTCTGGTAAAATAAAATATGTTCTAGGAATAATCTCCACTGTACTCCATAAATTCAGTTTTAAAATCACATTATTTCTCAACATAGTGTCTCTTTCCAAGACTGGTGCTAAATTTAGGTGTGAGACTGAGAACCTGGGTAAGAAATAGTAGCAGCTACAAATATCAGTATCAGAACAAGAGCAGTGTATAAGCGACATTCTACTGACATGGCAGAGAAATTGCATCATTAACATGGGCCTCTGGAAAGAGATTATTTGTTTAATGCTGCCATGTGTCAAATATCACAGTCTTCAAAATATCAGAAAGTGTCTCAGCTTTAGAATTAAGTGTGGCTGTTTCACTAAACATCTGTGTACAAAGCTGAATTAATAACCAGGTACCAATTCCTCATTTGTATTTAAAAAGACAATGGATTGATTTGCCCCAAATGATGCCATGAAGATTAAGTAAGGCACATATGCAAGTGACCATATGTGGTCTGGTACACAGTGCAAGATGCAAGATGCATCATTTATAAGCTCACTTAATCTTCCAACAGTCCCAAGAAAAAGAAAATGCTGGTTCATAAAACTACAGACTTTGAAATAGGAGTAAACAGGGAATCAGAATATTCACGTTAATTTGGATTTTCAAAATCCATGATTTTCCCATTCTAATCTACTCCCCAACATATATGTAACATCTACAATAACTCTAGGAAATAGTGATATATATTTTTTCTTGAAAACCCCAAAAATTCTGGGATGTATAACCTTAAAAATTCACCTAAATTCTGCCTGCTGAGCCAGCGTGAACTCAAGTATTCACCACTCCCCTGCTCCTTCATTCCCTCTAACAATCCATCCCAATTCTCTGCTTATCTCCTTATAGACACATCGTTCCACAACTCCTGAAAATAAGGTGAGTTTAGGCACTGGCAATAATCTTATGAAAGGAAAAGATTCTAGACGGGTAGTATTTGGGTGACTTGTGTAGATATAGCCCAATAGTCATTGTGCTATGAGAAGCTGGTTGTCAGAAACTCGGAATGTAGACTAGGAAATTTGGAGGCTTTTAGAAATCAACACTAAAATGATTAAAGGTTATTCTGGTAATCTGAAAAAGAAAGTCCAATTCTCCCAATGCCTTCAGAATATATGTCTTATTTTATGTAAAAATATGTCCAAGTGACCAACAGATTTACAGGTACTTGTTTTAAACAGGCTACATCAATCACGAGGACACAAGTTCTGGCAGCTGAAACAATTAACCATCTATTTGTGGCTCCTCAGAAATAGATTCAAAGAAGTGTTGACTATGACTCATAGTTTAATGTTCTTAAATTCTACCTCTCATAAGTTAACCATATGCAATTTTCCTAATCTTATTTGATTAATAGAGGACATTCTTAAAGACATATACATAATAGGCATACTTTTGAATTTTATAGCATTTAAAATGGTCTTTAACTAACATTTATCATGATGAAAATGAAATCTATCATTGGTTGTCAGCAAAAATGATATTTTCATGCACATTAAAATTTGAAGTGTTTCCTACTATGAAAGTCTTATAGTAGTATTAGCTATTTTATGATCATATATACATATATAACGTGATGATGAAAAATATCATCAGGGCATGTCCTTCTTGTTTCCCAGATTACCACTGACCTTTCATCAGTATTCATCAGAGAAGTGCTGGACTTTGAGCTCATACCTGAAGGAAAAAATGAGCTATGTTTTAAACTAAAAGAAACTCATTGGAAGCAATGAGCATACTGTCGTAGTCTCCTACTCAATCTCCAGAGTCTGGAGAATGAGAAAAACTCTCCCTCTCTCTCTCTCTCTCTCTCTCTCACACACACACACACATTCACACACACACACTCACACACACAGAGTGACTGGATCACCAAATGTTAAACAAAAGGTCCAGAGGAGATCGACCTTGGCGGTTTTCTATGACCTGTTCACACTATGCCCATGATGACAGATATTTACACTTTCTTTTGAGTTTCTATGAGTACCACCTTGATATTACAATCAACTTGTATCAATTAGTGAATCTAGTTCCTAAAGTAGAAATCTATTTTCTTTAATTGTTGTGTCTTACTTCTTCCACCCACTCCTAGGGTCCCCACAAACCTCTCCTTTCATACGAAGCAGTATCTCCCAGCCAGGAAATAGGTCATTTCTGGAAATTAGGATGTGCCACCACAAAGTTAAACAGAAGACAGAAGTATCATTCATTAAAGGCTTCTTTGACCTATCCTACAAAAATCCTAATTTGACTGTGATGCCTGTGCTCTGGAAGTCTCTTCTTAAGTCAAGACCCTAGAACTTTTTTAGGTCATCTAAGTGAGGCATCTCAAACATTTGAGTATTCTTGAGTTAACAGGGCTTTATTAAAAATACAGATTCTGTGGTATGTGTGGGGGGGTGGCAGGTAAGGTAAGACTGGGCTTCTAACCAGATCCAAGGTGAGTGAGACAGAGAAGTCATTGGGACTTACAATAAGCAGAAAGTTATTAAAATACTTAAGACCTTTTTGGGGGGGATTCAATGTGACACTTTAAAATTCAATATTTATTGATATATTTGATAAAAAACACAAGGTCTACTGCAAATAACTATATCACTGTATCACTGTCTTCCCGTTCATCATCGATTTGCTCGAGCGGGCACCAGTAACATCTCCATTTGACCTGTCTCATGCAAGTAAAGCCCAAGGGCACCTGTTTGCTCCAGGAACATAAAGAGCCTCAAACCATTCCATCAGGTCATGGGAATGAGGTCTATAATTGTTTCTGGTATCTGGCATATCAAATACGACACGGGTAGCTTGCCAGGCTCTGCTGTGCAGGTAGCATAATAACTATATATATATATATATGTGTGTGTGTGTGTGTGTGTGTGTAAATGTATATATACATTGTATACACTTATACATTGTAGCATATATTTGAGAAAAGTAGATATTCAGTGAGGTTGAAAAAATTTGAGTTTATAACACTGTGGACCCAGTCTGTGTAAGCATTAATCGTTTTTAGAAGATGATTTTGGAGAAAAACCTGAATAATTTATGTATTTACTCACTGTTCTCCAGCTTATCTAAGCACCTATTCCTGTTGTATATTTAATTTACTATTTATATTTTTTTTTTAAATTTAGGGGTGGCTTGAGAGTTAAGTCATACTAGGTGGTGCTCAGGCACCATCAGGCATCAGTCCTGATTCTCTGCTCGGCCCTGATTCTGTGATCAGGACTGACTCCTGTCTATGTGCTCAGGTCTTATTCCTATTTCTGTGCTCAGGGCTGTCTCCTGTCTGTGTGCTCAGGGCTGACTCCTGTCTCTGCTCAGGGCTGACTCTTGGCTCTATGCTTAGGGATCACCCCTGGCAGAGCTCAGAGGACCATATGTGATAGTGGTGTTTGATCTCAGGATGGTCACATGCTCTACTCCCTGCCCAATTCCTTTAGTTCTTATACAGTTATTTTTGAAATTATGTGGTATCTTTTATTTTTATTGCTTTAAAATCCTTGTTTACAAACCATGTTTGAGAGGCCTTGATTCTTCCATATTGAATTTCCTTATTTAAATAAAAAGAAAGTATTGTACAGCCAGGGAAATCATTATTACTTAAAGCCCTACAATTATGTTCACTTACAATTATATAATAATCCTATGACTTGATGAGACTGCTACTAAAATAGTGCACAGTATCACCTGTCTTCCAAAATACAACTTGGAGATGAGGATAAGCACAGCAATCTTTCAGAAGGAGATGAAAGCATTCCCTTTTACATTGTTGTATTGGGTTAAAATGTTACCACGCACAAAGCTGTACTGATCCAAAGTACAACCATTAACAGTAGTATGGCAAGTCATCATTAACCACCTACAGTTTTGTGTCAGGCAGAATTGATGCTACCTATAGTGTTGTAACTAAAGTGCTTCTTTTCACATTTGTATTCCAAGTTAAGAGCCCATAGTGATAGTGCAGGCAAAAGGGGGAGCCCAATACCCCACCATATGACATTATCTGGTAGGCGGGCAGCTATAGTTAACCCATATCTATTCCTAAAGTAGCGTGACCTTTTTACCAGTGCACAGGCGAAGAACGAATGTGTGATATGGAATGAGCTTGCTTAGAATTTTCACACACAGAAATAAACCAAGGCTACCTTCTGCATGGAAGCTTGGTCCAGGCATCAGTAACTGCCCAATATCAGCAGAGTCTTGCTTGTCTGCATGAGCTGAAGCTTTTCACACTGCTGCACTTAATGAAAAAAGGCTACCAACCAAAGCACTCCACTCAAAGCTGTTTCCAGTCAAAGGCTTGCAGCAAATAAAATAAATACTACCCAGCCTCCACAGTTCTAGGAGAGCGGACCAGACTAGCTCATGTAAGACTGGCACTAAACTACTTCTTCATAATAGGAAAATCATGTGCTGTGCCCACTGAAAGTTAAACTATGATGTTTGAAATACCATATTTTAAAATCTTTGGTAGATTAGGAAGATTAGTAGTAAGGTATATGCAATAATTGTGATGATTATATACCTTTATAGAAAATTATGGCCAAAGTACACAAGCAAATTAGAATGAAATAGTCCTAGTATTCTTGTAAGTTTTGTATATAAAGAAAAGGATGTATTTCATCTGTGTATCTCCAGAAAAAGAAACATATAACAGTTTTCCTCCAGTAACTCCTGGCCCTCTAAGAATTAGAAAGATTCTGGAAAACATCAGAAATAAAAATAGACATAGGCCAAATCATTGAGAACAGGCATAAGTTTCATGTTTAGATACAAATCCTCTGTAAGCATAGACCAGGAAGAAGAGCACATGAAATGGAAACACGAATGCAGAAGTAGTTTTCAAATGTGGGATTATGTTGCTGGGAGAAACAAAACAATGTAAAAATTGCTAAAACATAATCTCATTTTGTTTATATCTAAACCTCTTATATATTTTTAAATCTCTCTCTTATAGACTCAATTAGTTTCTTATAGAATCAACCAGAGAAATATACCCTCTATGATGGTTAGGTGGGAAATAAGAAAAAGAAACATTCTATCCTATCAGCTTTTGTGGCCACAAGATAACACATACTTCTGATAAAGGCAGTTAAAGACTGAAGTGACAGTGACTGTGGTTCCTTGCGTGTGTGTGTGTGTGTGTGTGTGTGTGTGTGTGTGTGACAGAATCGCTTAAAGGATCTGTGAAAAAGTGACAGTTCTTTTCATACTAGTAACAACAGCTTACATTAAATTTTTATGTCTTATGTGTCTTCCTGGTATGCAATATAAAGTTTTCTTTTCATTACATGTCCTTTGTGCATTCTAGTGTCAAAATAATAATACAAAAAGAAGATGAAAAAAACTATGCTCTTAACCCAAATGTTAAAGACATATATTTTGGATTTAAAATGTCCACATATATTTTAACAAGACATTATGTCTTGTTAAAGACATATATTTGGGCAATTAAAACCACTGCCCACCCCTTTCCCCTTAGAATAAGAAAATGCAGGTAAGAAGTAAGAAAGGTAGAGAAATGAATTGTAAAGCACGCCCTGATGGGAACGTGCATTATGTTTTAGTAGAGGTGCCACATCGCTCCTTTCATCCTTTACTCCTCTCTGATATCTCACGCTATCTGTGTGAGTCATTGGAATATGGCACAGTAGCTTTCAATGGCATCCAGAATTATCAGCACTTCACTAATGTTACTCAATGTCATACTGCCTTAGACACTTCCCTGTTTCCCTCATAACTCCTAGAATACCTTAGGAAATATAAATTTAATAATTTCACTTCTTTGATAAAATCCTGTAGTCACTCTATATTATAATCTGAGTAAAACAGGAGAATATGCAATGACGTAAATGCCTAAAACCATCATGTTCGAACAAAATTATGCTAGTTTTGCTACTGTTGCTGTCTTATACTTTGACTGATCAAGCCAGATATGACCAAGATTCTCTGGGGGAATTCTAGACCCTAAGAGAACACAGAGTAAAGAACCCACTCGAGCATTTTGAATGTTCTTTACAGGATACCAATAATGTATTTAGGGTAGTAATGTGATTGAAAAAAACTAACAAGATATGGAGATCACGGGAAAGTTTATGATAATTTAGGTTGGCCTTCCCTGAGAGAAGCACTCTCAAAGTAAAGTAACTCAAGATATTCTGAAATAACGTACACAATTTTTTATTCAGTATCGGTTGTGGGAAACATTGCTTTGGGTTGTATGAAGTAAGAGCAGCTTCACTTGAGCGATGATTACATTTCTTGAAGAATGAGTTAGAACTGAAGAGACAGAACCCAGACAGGAATACGGTAGGGAAGTGGACTCGAATGTAGCAAGTGGCAGATGTGATGACATGTCTGACATTCTAGGTGTGTAGACACTCAATGAACTATTCTGGTTGGTGGATAATAGAAAAAAAAATCAGGGGAAATGTCAAAGAGAACAAATATCTGTAATCAAGGAAAATGTCCAGAATACTAGTATTTTTTTTCCTCCCTTGTTGAATCAGCATGTTTTCACAGACAAACCTGAGGGTATGCTGCCATTAATAACTGTACTCTCACTAAAACATTAAGTGCAAGTGACATCCTTTAAATAAACACTTTCTAGCCTTCTGACTGATTTCTCTGGAATTGATTGACCAAAGAATTTGAGTTTCTGCTTTATAAAAATAGCCCATTCTCCCCCGCCCCATGCAGACCTTCATTTCTTTTTCTCCTAGCATAAATTCCATATTGGAAAGTACTCTGCTCTGTGTACCCTATTTGCTTCCCACCTGCTTCGCACCAGATGTCCATCCCAGCTAACTCTAGATGTTCCTGTTACATCTGTGTACAGACGTGCCAGCTAGCTTAACAACATGACAAGAGCTATACAATCAATTTCCTTTAACTTCCATAATTCAAACTTCAAGTTTACTCTCAAACACATATATATGTATATATGTATATATGTATATATGCATATATGCATATATGCATATATTGTCTCTCTCTTGAAAATGTTACTGTACATTTTTTTCTTTTTACTTAATGGGTTCTTTCTACACATTGAGGTTTCAATCAGTCTGATAGTCTCTGCTCACAACTTAGTTTCCTATCCTACCACATATCTGCACACCATACATTCTCTTTACCTAAAGCATTTTCACTACTTGTGAATTACTATTTACATGTCAGAGTGGAGAGAATTTAGTGTCTAGTACAGTCACGTGCTAGTAAGCAACAACACTGGTTCCACTGCACAAGCTCAGAGTGTTCTCATTAACCTCTGCATCCGGAAGCCTTTTTTCCCAATTTTTCTTGTTAATTATAGCTTTTGTATACACATTATATAAAACTGCTCTTTTCATAGCTTTCAGAGTAATCTATGATCACTGCTTTCCTGTTATCTCACCCTTACCTCACTGTACACCCTTTCACTGGAATATAGACCAAAAACCTTCTCTCAGCATATTCTTCACAGAGAGTCCTCCTTCCTCTCCACTTCAGTTTATCTTTTAAAGATTTATTGTTGATTCAGTACCTCAATGAATAGCACCCTAATATTTTTTCTACAAGACCCTTTTCAGATCATTCCCAGGTTGTGCAGTTCCTGCACAATATGAACTGCAATGAATTATGCATCTTTACTTTCCTGCTTAATGGCTTTATCTCTGCCCCAAGGGCATCTTAAGAAAATTATGATGACGTGAAGTTTGTTTTAAATTGCTGTAAACCTATGGTCCTCTTACTACCACTGTAATACTTGAGAGGCAGATTGTGGTACATTTTTATTTGAATGATAAAAACAATAATGAAATTTTAAGTTGGTTTTAACAGGATGGGGTGTGTTTGGATTATTTTTTCTATCAAAATATGTTCAAATAGTTATTTTAGTATAAATACACTTGAAATATTTCTGGAAAGACAATTTGTAATTATCACTAAGATATCATTCACTAGATCACTAGATCACTAGACATCCCATTGTTCATCTATTTCCTCAAGCGGGCACCAGTAACATTTCCATTTGACCCTATCATGTGCCACTGTAGCCCAATAGCATTTGGTTGCTTCAGGAATACGAAGAGCCTCAAACCGTTTGTTCAGGGTCTTGACGAAGAAGTCTGACCATCTTGTAGGTGGGCGGCCACGTGATGTTTTGATGTCCTGTGATCTTCTCCAAATCGCATTACATGCCCAGCCCATCTAATTTTCGATGCTTTGGCAAACGAGATGTCGTTATAGATAATATAGATGCACAAGCACCTCTGCTAGAATTTCTGTTATACATAGCCTAAACTTCAGATCCTTCTTTGAAAAAAGCATTTCCCCCTGGGTTTTGGCAGTACAGAATATGAATACATGAATACAGAATAATCAGAGTAAACCTTACTGAAATTAAGTTGCAATTAATCAAAGTACTTAAATACATACATTTGAGACGCATATATAAACTATTGTACTTCATCATTATACTCATATTGATTTTCTCTGAAACTAAAAAATCATAGGTAATGAGATTATGGGGTTTTACTTGCTCTTCATGCAAATAGTGTCTAGAGAGAATTTCCCCTTATCAGTGAATATTCATCTCAGACATGCCCCTTCAAAGTCAGACCTTAGAATAAAATATAATTCATGAGAAAATTTTGCTTTTCCACTGCATTAATTTTACCTATATGTTCCACATTCTGTCTGTGCCTTTTTAACTCCACAATGTTGACAGGTGGAATAATGCTCTCTCTATCAAGATACAAACAATACTGCTCTTTTATTTTCTAGGGGGAAAAAGTCAGAAACAAAATATACTTGAGGGAAAGCTATAATTACTTCATATAATTAATTACTTTTCCACAACAGCAACTGTGACAATTACTCATTCTAGGAAATGCTAATCACATTAAAGAACCATGTTCCAGTCACTTAGTTCCAATGTAGGCCAAAATAATGAAAAAGTATTGAGACCTGTTTAATTTGGCATATTAATATTATGCTTTACGATCCTACCTTTTTCTAATTTTTAAATCACTAATTTGAATGCTAACTCTTGGGAATCTTCAAGTACCCCACTTCTAAAGCACAACTTTAGAAATAGTCCTTTCTCTACCTCCTACACCAAAAAATTTTCTTTCCCATTTCACAAGACAATTTTATGACTATAGCTATTGTTCATAGCCAGTAAATATAATGACACTGAAATGAACTCATCACTACTAAGTCCTCAAGAATGCAAAGTATATATATATATTTTTTTTAATTTATATTCTGTGGTTTACAATGCTATTAATAGTAGATTATTATGCACATAAATTAAACATCACACCCATCACCAGTGTACCCCCTTCCATGCCCAAGAACCCTAGGTCTCTGCCTGCCAATCCCCCAACCAATTTAATTGTGTGGATTAGTTCTCCCATTATATGGCCTTTGGACCTTTGTTATTAACTTGCTGTGTACCTTCAAATATTTTGGGTACAACAATTGACAGGCCATTCAAACTTTATTTAATATATGTCCGTGGTAATTACCATGTGTAATGTCCAGAGGTTCTGTTGAAAATTTGTTTTGTTCTATTTTATTTATTATCCTAAGATTAGATTTTTCTACATTCTCTTTCAAAAGAAAAAAAGTAATCTGCAATTCATGTTTTTTAATTAAATGAAAATCGTAACATGCTATAATAAACTACTGCATTGACATAAGTTACAGCAAAATGCCTCATAGAAGCATAAATGTCATAACTTCTGCACATTAATCTAGTAAAAACATATATTTGTTTTGGGTTTCATGCTTTCTCCAAACATTAAGATTAATCATTTGTGGATCTGCAAGCCATAGACTCTCAATTTATTTTTCCTAATATGAGGAGTCCATTTAGAGCATACAGTTATGGGATATGAGTGCTTGTGGGGTATGGGATGGGCACAATCTGCTATGTGTGGAAGAATGCAAGCAGGCAGAGCTTGGGATTTCTGCAAAATGGCAGAATATTTGTCTCTACCCTAATATTATTTTCTTTCTGCTATTCAAATACTTGCATAACTCACCATTTGGTACCAGAATGTACCATCCAGGTACATTCTGTCTTTTGAAGATATTGGTTTGAATTTCTTAATAAAGTGCCATAAAAGGCCCAAGAAGCTATTATAAATAAAAGGTAGGTTCTATGCCACAAGCTCTGGCAGTCTTTCTCTCTGTGTGTAGTTCAAGAACTGATGGTCAGCCAAAATGGCTATAACCTTTGTGAAGGCATCTGCTTTGTTTTGTCTTTTCCTTCAGCAAATGATTTATTCAGAGTCATATTTAGTAGATTATTATTCAGATATCACAAAGGAAAGCCCCTGGGAGGCTTAGATGTCAATAAGGAGAAACTATCCAAGTAAGATAATGAGCTTATGGTAGGTCTATAATTTTTTTATTTTCAAATTGCTTCTTTTAAAAATCCTCTGGAGGATTTTCTTACCCTGAACCAGAGAGCACAGTCTTACTGGGTCACTGCGGTCCCCTACACTTTAAGGTATTAGAAAATTTCTATTTGGAAAAAATGACTCATTTTCAGAATATTAATATATAACATCATTGACTATGACAAAACTCTCTCTCCTTCAGTTCGTGTTTACCCTGTGATTCCCAGAACTGTGGTTGGACAAAAGGGGTGTCACCATAGAAATGTATGTGAAAACATAATGATCAAAGACCCCAGTTGACTGCGTGGTGTATTTGTTAAGAGAACTGAGAATGGAAATAGTGGCTGGAGATTAGAAACAATAGACAAATGGACTAAAAATTTAGAGGACATAGGGAATAAAATTGCAAGAGAATAAAAATCTTCCTGTCTGCTGTTTGAGCTCACAGAGTCAGCAACAAATACAGAAAGAAAGGGAATATTTTGAGATTAAAGCTGACAAAATATGATGGAATTCTGAATTTAGGAAATAGCTGTGAGCCAGAGAGACTGCACAGGTCCAAGCCTGGTTAGATTCCATGCCCCAACAGAAGTAGTCCCTGAGCACAGAGCCAGGAGTAAGTCTGAACACAGCTGATGAGGCCCAACAACCTCCAATCTTAAAGATGTTGTTTCAAAATAAAGTTCAATGAAGTGGGAGAAAAATTAATGCCTTAGAGTCTGCTTCTTTTTCTTATGAAGTATAGACTAGCAAAAATCTAATTTGCTCTTGGATTCCAGCCAAGAGAACTTATTGTTTGAAGTAATAAAATGGACCTTATAATAAAATGTGTTTTTTTAATAAACTCAGATGAGTCCATTCTGTGACTCTATTCTGTTTGATCAGAACTTTGTTTTAAATAGTTTTCTAACAAGCTTCCAGAAGTGATTCCTTCAGAATGCAAACAGCACACTAGGGGAACAAATTAAGAAAAAAGTGATTGCATTCCATTTGTTTGAAAACTGTTTTCTATTTAGTCATCGATTGGGTTTCAGGCATAAAGTGCTTCAACCCTGGTCCCTTCACCAGTGTTCATTGTCCCCCACCGATCCCCCTATTGCCCTACACCCACCAGGCTGCTCTACAAGGGGTGCTTTCCTCCTTCCTCTCTCCCTCCCTCCTTCCCTCACTTGCATCCCTTCTACTTTCTTTCCTTTCTCCTTCCTTTCCCTTCTCCCTCCCTTCCCTCCTTTCCTTTTTTCCTTCCCTCCCTTTCCTCCAATTTTTTTCTCAATACATTTTCACACTGTGGTTCACAATATTGTTGTTTATAAGGTTTCCTACATGACATTCAATTTCCCTTTTTTTCTGGAACACCAACATGGGGCTCTAGATCCCAGAGCCCAGCACTGATTCTCAGCCAATGAGATGGACACCTAAATGTGAGAGCCGAAGATACAGTGTGGTTTGACCACTCGGTGCCAGGGACTATCTGGGCAACTTTAGCAGTCCTTAGGGGGTCTCCCAGACCAAACCAATCTGTGTTTGGGGCCTCTGGACTGTATTCAGCAATACTGGGGGAACATATAATGCCAAGGATCAAAGCAGGATATGTTCAAGACCTGTGTTCCGCAACTGGGCAATACTGCTGATCTCGTTCAATGTTTTGTATCATGTATGTTTCATTCCATGAAAAATAACAGTTGCTTGTTATGAAAGAATATACAAAGGCCACCTCTCAATATTTCAGATAAAGAAAGTTATCTATAATTAAAAGTTATTAAGTAGTTGGAGTGATAGTCCAGTGGGTCGGGCGTTTGCCTTGCACGAGGCCGGCCTGTGCTGGCCCAGGTTTTATCTCCGGCATCCCATATGGTCCCCAAGCACTGCCAGGAGTAATTCCTGAGTGCAGAGCCAGGAGAAACCCCTGAGCATTGCCGGGTGTGACCCAAAAAAAGCAAAAAATAAAGTGACTAGGGTTTATCTAGTTATAAAAGGAGATAAAATCCTTCCATAATGTAAGACCAAGATATAAATCCAGAACATGAAAAAAATTCTTGCTTATCATCAAAAAAATCTTGGAATTTTGAAAATTTTACTTGTTGCCTTACTAAATGAACAGTTACTTCAGGATAGACCATAAAAAGAAGGTAACTCATGAATTTTTAGTCAAATGTTTTCTTAAATATTAGCTGAATCATTAATTTTGTTCTTTCCTTCAATTCCTTTTTTGATTTCTATTATAATTGCCAGGTTTTTCACATTCATTTACTTGTCTTCATCTGAGTAGATTTCTTGTTTGTCTATCTTTTTAGAGACACTTAGCCTAGGATGGAACAGAATACCACATTCACAGTTATCATGACAAATGCAAAGCAGATCTAAACTCTTCCATATTCCAGATGCTGTCAATAATTCTAAAGATTGTGTTTGTTCGATTTTGGTAAGCACATAACAACTGTTGACTCATCATGAAGTTAAGCTAATGAGGCATACGATTTAGCTAATGAGGACCCGCACATCTAATCACTGTTGCTCTCTCTCTCTCTCTCTCTCTCTCTCCTCAGATCATTGAGACCCTGATTCCCTATTTACTTTTGTTTTTTGTTGTCTCAAGGACCTGACACAGGATCTCACATATGAGAAGCATGGACTTTATCACTGTGATAAAGTCCTAAGTCCCCTTATATTCTTGCCAAACCCTAGAGTTTTCCATAAGGCATCTAGTACACTTTTTTAGTATGTTTTCTGGTTACGTCACTTCTCTTTATGGTTTAACTAGGCTCCAGTCATTCTTGATGTCTTTATTTCATTCTTTATACTTTTCTTGCCATAGAATCTCTCCATAAAGGGCTTTCTGTACTTTCCTCCCTACCTCCTCTGTTTCTTTCTCCTTTATCCGCTCCCATTTTTCTTTCTTTCCCCCTTTTTCATTAATATTCTATTTTTTATGTCGCAGGATTTCAGAATGGACAAGGAAGGCTCATCTTAGTTCTTGGTATTGACAAACATCAAGAATAATCAGGTTTGGGGCCAGAGCAATAGTACAGTGGGGAGGGTGTTTGCCTTGCACATGGTTGACCTGGATTTGATCCCAGGCATCCCATAAGGTCTCTTCAGCACTTCCAGGGTAATTCCTGAGTGGAAATCCAGGAGTAACCCTTGAGGCATTATCAGGTCTGGCCCCCATAAAAAAAAACAAAAGAATAGGTAATAGAATATGGTTATGTTCAACACTTTTCTGACCAGAAATTTCTATATCACAAAAATAAAGCTTAAACATCACTTTACGGGGGGGGGGGGGGGGGGGGGGGGGGGGGGGGGGCGGGGGGGTGGCGGGGCAGGGGGGGGTGTTTGGGGTTCCTCCTCCCTCCCCCTCTAATCCCCGGGCAGGGGGAGTGGTTGGTTTGGAGTGCAAAGAGAAAATTACCCCCCGGGGGGGTGGACAAAAAAAAAAAAAAAAAACATTTACAGAATAATTGAATTATTTACTTTTACCAGTCACAAGTTGGTACCCACACATTATAAAGTTTTATGTTAGATCTTGTATGAAACATTAGCTAAAACACACATTGTCTAGCATTGTCTGTTTTTCTAGTTCAGATGGCCTTATATTTTAAGTATAAATAATCACTCAATCTCATCACTCATCTTCCCATTGTTCATCAATTTGCTGGGGCAGGCACCAGTAACATCTCCAAACTTCCTGTCACATGCTAGTAAAGCCCAAGGGCATCTGCTCGAACCAGGAACATGAAGAGTCTCAAACCATTCGTTCAGGTCATGGAAATAAGGTCTATAATTATTTTTTGTTACTCAGAATTTTAATATTTTAATCACTTTAAACTTTATTAAATATTTCCAATTATTAAATATTAAATAAAATATTTATGAAATATTAAATATTTCATTTAATAAATTACTAGATGAAAAAGAACATTTAATGAATATTGATAAATTCATCAATAAGGTACGAAAATGATAAACATAATGGATTAAAAGTCTTAGATTACATGAAACAATCTGACAGAATTTAGGGGGAGAAATTCAAAAGACTTCAGTATTACACTCATAATGTTTTTAATAATGATTGTGTGTTTTAGGGCTATAATTTCTCACTTTTTCAAATATATGTTAACTATACCACAACCACCAAAGAAGTCCCAGTGTCCGTTCCCTACAGTCCAGAGGATTTCTTCCTCCTGTCCCCCTCACTGTCTATTTTATTTTTTTTTTTTTATTATACCACCGTGAAACATACAATTACAAAGGTGTTCATAATTGGTTCTTGGTAATACAGTATACCAGCACCCATCCCTCCACCAGTGCCCATTTCCACCACCAATGTACTCCACACCTTCCCGCCCACCCCCAGGCTACCTTAATAGCAGGTACCCCAGTTTCCTCTCTTTCTCTCTCTCTCTCTCTCTGTCTCTGCATCTCTCTCCCTCTTATTTTCCACATTGTGGCGAGCCCTGCAGATATTTAGAGTTTATCACTTAAGTCTCTTTGTGTATATTCAATGGTGAGTTTTAATCTGCCATTACCATTTCCCACATTTAGTAAAACACTGGTATCTATTTATGTCGTATTAATGAATGCAGTCATTCTATATCTGTCCTTTTCCTTCTGACTAATTTCACTCAGCATGATAGTCTCCATGTCCATCCATTTGCAGGTAAATTTCATAATTTCATCTTTTCTGACAGCCGCATAGTATTCCATAGTGTAGATGAACCACAGTTTCTTTAGCCAGTCCTCTGTTCTCGGGCATTTAGGTTGTTTCCAGATTCTAGCTATAGTGAATAGCGCAGAGATGAATAAAGAAGTACAGATAGTGTTTCTGCTATGTGTTTTTCGGTCTCTAGGGTATATTCCCAGGAGTGCTATTGCTGGATCAAATGGGAGCTCAATATCTAGTTTTCGGAGGAATGCCCATATTGTTTTCCAAAAGGGCTGGACCAGTCGGCACTCCCACCAACAGTGGATCAGAGTCCCTTTTTCCCCACATCCACGCCAGAACCGGTTGTTCTTGCTGTTTTGGATGTGTGCCAGTCTCTGTGGTGTGAGATGGTACCTCATTGTTGTTTTGGTTTGCATCTCCCTGATGATTAAAGATGAAGAGCACTTTTCATATGCCTTTTGGCCATTCGAATTTCTTCTTTTTTGGAAGCTTCTGTTCCTTTCTTCTCCCCATATTTTGATGGGGTTGGCTGTTTTTTTCTTGAGGAGTGCTACCAGTGCCTGATATGTCCTGGATATTAACCCCTTGTCAGATGGGTATTGGGTGAATATCCTTTCTCATTCTGTGGATTGTCTTTATATCTTGGTTACCGTTTCTTTTGAGGTGCAGAAGCTTTTCAATTTGATATAATCCCATTTGTTTATCTTTGCTTCCATTTGCTTGGTCAGTGGTGTGTCATCTTTAAAGATACTTTTAGTTTCGATGTCGTAGAGCGTTTCTCCTATGTTTTCTTCGATGTACCTTATAGATTCATGTCTGATGTTGAGATTTAGAATCCATTTTGATCTGACTTTTGTGCATGGCATTAGAAGGGGGGTCCAAGTTCATTTTTTACATGTAGCTGCCCATTTTCCCAGCACCATTTGTTGAAGAGGCTTTCTTTGCTCCACTTAATATTTTTTTGCTCCTTTATAAAAGATTAAGTGGTTGTATATTTGAGAATGTGTTTCAGGATACTCAGTTCTATTCCATAGGTCTACGGGTCTGTCTCTATACCAATACCACACTGTCTTAATTACAACTGCTCTGTAGTAGAGCTTGAGGATGGGGAAAGTGATACCTCCCATCTTCTTTTTCCCAAGGATTGCTTTTAGCTATTCGTGGGGTTTTATTATTCCATACAAATTTCAGGAGTGTTTGTTCAATTTCTTTGAAGAACATCATGGGTATCTTTATAGGGACCACACTGAATGTGTATAAAGCTCTAGGGAGTATTACCATTTAGATAAAGTTAATCCGGTCCAATCCATGAGCAGGGAATGTGTCTCCATTTCCTCAGGTCTTCTTTTATTTCCTGAAGTAACGTTTTGTAGTTTTCTTTGGAGAGATCCTTTACATTCTTTGTCAAACTGATTCCTAGGTATTTGATTTTCTGCGGCGCAATTGTGAATGGGATAGTTTCTTTAATGTCCCTTTCTTCTCTTTCGCTGTTTGCATATAGGAAGGTCATTGACTTTTGGGTATTGATTTTGTACCCTGCTACTCTACTATAGGAATGTATTATTTCTAGGAGCCTCTTGGTAGAGAGTTTCGGGTTTTCCAGGTATAATATCATGTCATCTGCAAATAGTGATAACTTGGCTTCTTCCCTTCCTATCTGGATGCCCTTAATGTCTTTTTCTTCCCTGATTGCTATGGCAAGTACTTCCAGTACTATATTGAATAGAAGTGGTGAGAGTGGGCAGCCTTGTCTTGTCCCTGATCTTAAGGGGAAGGCTTTCAGTTTTTCCCCATTGAGAATGATGCTCGTTGTGGACTTGTAGTAGATGGCCTGGATCACCTGTCTGTTTTAGCCTATAACTCTGTAGTCTGAGATAGGAGTGAGTTTCTTTTTCTTGATTTTTGTCTGCTCCAGGGCTTTGCTTCTTTGTATCCCACATAGGAATACATTTATTTGATATTTGGTTTTGTTGTTGTTTTTCTTTTCTTTTTTTGGGTCACACCCAGCAATGCTCAGGAGTTACTCCTGGCTCTGGTGTGCTCGGGGCCATATAGGATGCCAGGGATCAAACCTGAGTCAGCTGTGTGCAAGGCAAATGTCCTACCCACTGTGCCGTCGCTCCAGTCAATATTTGTATTTCTCCTTCTGACTGACTTCACTTATACACTGGGCAGAGCTGCTACTGGTTCTCCCTATGCTCAGCTGATCATGAGGCATGAGGGAGGGAAGGCAAGTTCTAGCCCTGGCCCGCCATCCCAATAGAGCCTCACAAAAAGCCAGAGGAACCCCCACACCATGAGGGAAGCCATTTTCAGTATGGACTCCACAGCTCCTCAGAGCTCCACCTAAGAGATAAGCTGATCTCTCCCCCATTGCTGGGGTGCTTTGCGGCTGTGCGGTTCATCAGTAAATGCACAAACTGAGAGCCTACTACCAAAAGTATATCACCCACATGGCAGAGCCTGGCAAGCTACCCGTGAAGTATTTGATATGCCAAAAACCCAGTGATAATTATAGACCTCATTATATATAATCATACAGGAATGTATGGCTCTTTATGTTCCTGTAGCAAGCCAATGCCCTTGGCTCTACTGGTATGAGAAAGGACATATGGAGATATTACTGGTGCCCGCTCTAGCAAATAGATGATGAACGGGAAGATCGTGATCGTGATATATAATCATAATGGCAAAATATGTAAATACTGAAAAGGAAAAGATCATCACTTCAAGCCATATTTATCCCTGATATGGAACACTTGGATGATTCCAGCAACTCTGAAATCCACAGGGTAGCCACTGTCATAAACACGTCAGAGAGTACAGCCAGGTTCTCAGACAAAGTTCAGAGTGAAGCTACTGTGACAAGTGAAATAAAAACACTTTGTTCTAATGCTAGAAAGCTACAGTAGCAGAGCAACTCCTATAGCGAATAAGTCTTTCATTTTGATGGATTTTTAGCACAATCATATATTCCCAAAGATATAAAATGTATAGAGAATTTATGGCTTTCTGTCCTTTCTCATTCTCACATTTATTGAATATACAGTGACTCTGCTAGGTCTTCAGTATTTGGGTCCTGATAAAGAAAATTTATTTTTACTTAACAAAAGTAAAAAAAAAGACTGCCCACATTGTTCTGCATCTTAGTTGTACCCAGGGCAGCTAAAATGTCCAATGAACAATCTGCCTCACCATTTCCTATGTAAACCTGTATTTGAACCAGTGAGAAACAGAACGGAACTATTTTATTGCTAACACATTACTCAAATTACTACACAGGACAGCTCCCAAAACCCATGCTATAAACAAACAACAAACTTGGCTATGAATAAGTCTATTTCACAATCATATTACTATGATAGAAATGTGTCCTTTACTAAAACTGAGTCTCATGAACATTTGTACATCAATTCTTATGGGCAACTGATACAGTACGAATACCTGAACATTGTCTTACAATAACAAAGAGAATCATAATTCATCTGATTTTCTATTGAAGGTAACAGTCCCTGTAAAAGTCCAGTTTAAGAAGATAATAAGGGACCATGACACTTTCTAAGTTACATGACACTCTGATATAAATAAGTATGTGGTGCTTGCTCTTCAGTCAATATTGTTTTACAATTTAAGAAAAAAAAATACTTGTTGACCTTATAAATTAGTTAATTTTCAAAACATTGAGAAAAAATCTATTCTCATTTATTTAGAACCCCATATCTGGCTTGAATATTTAGAACCCTATATCTCTCTCTTTTTTTTTTTTTAGTCCGCCCAGGTATGCTGAACCAGAGACTTACAGACATGGGGCAGAGCTGCTATTTGCTCTCCCTGTGCCCTGCCACTCACGAGGCGCCCGGGACGGATAGCGGGTTCTGGCCCTGGCCTGCCACCCCAGCAGAGCCGCACAACTAGCCAGATGACCCCCCATTCCATCGGGCCACCATTTTCCACATCCGGACTTCCCTCTTGTCAGAACTTCACCCAGCGACAGCCTATCACAGCCAGTCTAGCGCGCCCACTTGTGGCCGCGCCGCCATCTATAAATGCTATATTTAGAGGTGACTACAAGGGTATGCCACCTGCATGGCAAGGCTGGCAAGCTGCCCTGTTTTATTTGATATGCCAAATACCAGTAACAATTATATTAGTTCATTCCCATGACCTAATATAAAGGTTTGAGGCTCTTTATGTTCCTGGAGCAAATAGATGCCCTTGGGCTCTACTAGCATGAAACAGGACATATGGAGATATTACTGGTGCCCGCTCTAGCAAATAGATGATCAACGGGAAGAGGATAGTGATATCTGGCTACCCTGACTTTATAGTTTCAATTTTGATCACTATAAGAGAGTATGATAATTATATAGATCTTTTGACGTTTTCTTAGCCTTTAAGACAAAAATAACAAATAAAATTTGCTGGATTCAATTGACGCCTCCCTTCCCTGCTGACAGCAAGAAAATAAATTGCCTTCTGATTAACTGCTTGCCTGATGCCACCCATGCACAGCTGATAAGGGTCAGCTGGATTCCTGCACTTGACCAGCCCCATTAATATCAAGCCATCTTGGGAGACCAGCCTGAATCAAGCATACACGATCTCGAAACAATCACAGAGAAGCCATAATCCATTTCTCTTTCTCACCTGCACTAGACCAGTCAGGTTAATACCATCAGGCACCGCTTTAGTGACACTTCTGTTTCCATTTCCCTCTTAAAGTTCTTAGGTAGCGCTCACTGGCAGTGACAGAATCATGTGCTATTTACCAGTCTGCCACCAAGAAAGAGAGTATTTGTATGAGCTTATCAATGACAGACATTCTATGTTCAATACTATATCACCCTCTTGGCAGAAGGAGCAAACTGTCTCTTTTCAAATAAAATAGATTCAATGCAACGGAAGAGAATGAGGTCAAAGCAGAGGCAACACACCCTTTTTGTTGTTTTTAAAGCAATACTGCTTACGATAGAAGCAACTGAAAGTAATTCAGGGGAAAACAAGCAATCAGTCTTAGGTAAGAGAGAGGTCAGTGTAGCTCCAAAATCAGAATTTCCAAATAATGTCTTCTTTAAGTGATATGAGATGATGAAAGAATGATGCTGCAGGCAGCCTGGCTGTTATTTGTCCACTAGTGACCATCCAGGTGTCTTATTCTGAGTGAGACCAGATAGATGAATGATGTATGCTCTAGTAGGATGAATTAGGTCAATACAATCTCCAAACCACTTATAATTATTAGATTTATAAATTTATTTTGGGGAAAACGTGTTCTCTTTTAATAGTTTAGAATAATTTAATGAATATGTAAATGTTTGTGATTTTATAAAGGCTATCTATTACCAGTTAATATGTTGAACTATATATGCTAGTACTAGAGAATTTCAAAAGATGCTTTTTAAAACCTTCAATCAAATGAAAACGAGTCTATTAAACACTGATGCTGAACCTATTCTAATAAACAGGATTAACAATATCTCCAGGACAGTTTCCACCCAGCTCTAGAGTCATAATCTAGGAGTCTAATCAGTTTCTGGTTGCATTTCACTGAAAGACAACTATTTTTATTTTTAAAAATTTTGGTCACACCCAGCTATTCTTAACATTTACTCCTGGCTGTGTACTGGACTCACTCCTGTTGAGTGTTTTCACTTTATTGAGTGAGTTTAGTCCTTGTGTTCCCTCTGTCTTGGTGTAGGTGAATGAGAATATAGAGAAGCACTGTTTTCTTAGGATAAATGAACAGGATTGCTGGCATTTTCATATGAAAGACTCAGATATAAATATGTGGTAGAGTTTGACATTAGGCACATGATTTCTTATTATTAGCACACTTGACTTTAGCCAGTTTATGTAGACATGGTTTGTGATGGCCTATAATAAAAGATGTAAAGAATTTGTGTATCTATCAATGAAGCCACTGCCATAATCTTGGTCTTAAGTATATTCATCACCTCCAACCGTTCCCTTCTTGCTAGCCTCATTATGACTATTTATTTTGTGATAAGTATGCTTATCAAAGGCTATATCAAGGTATAACGAGGTATATCAAGGGTAACCAGAGTTACCCTTTAAAGATAAAAAATGAAAAATCTAAAACATCCAAATTCATGGAGCAACAGTGTAGCATGTGGTTGCCAGAGACTAGAAAATTAGACTAGAATTAGTCAAAAGCCACCGAAGTTTCATTTCTAATGGATGGGTACATAAGTCCTTGATATTTATGGTACATGGCTGTGCCCATGAGTAATATCACTGTATTCGCCTTCTCAACATTGTGCTTCTACAGCGACTCTCCTCAAACTCTTGATAATATTTTTCATCCTTGAATCTGGTCTTTGCCCATGTGATTTTCTTGGATTCATGAGATATTTGCGTCATGACTCAGATATCTGACCATGACTCAGATATTTGGAATAAACTTGTGAGTTTGGTGTCGACCTTTCTTTTTCTGTTCCTAAGAGGCCAATTGAGCTCACTGAATAATCAGAGATATCACCAGCTCATAGTCATCGCCTTAACTCTAGTAGCTAATCAGGAACACTGTGGAGTGTGACCCTTTAATGTATGTTCTGTAATCCACAATCTGGAAGGGAAGGAAAGAGAGAAAGAGATAGAGAGAAAGGGAAAGAAATAAAGAACCTGCCATGGAGGTAGGCTGGGGGAGGGGGAGAGAACCAGGGACATTGGTGGTGGGAGATGGGCACTGGTAGAGGGATGGGTGCTGGAACTGTATGACCAAAACCCAAATATGAACATCTTTGTAATTGTATATTTCACGGTGGTATAATAAAATACTTATAAAAAAAGAACACTGTGGAGTGTGGTCAGCATACCACCACAATTTACCATGCTGAAGCTCACGGACTAAGAATAACTGATCCTGCCAGAATCAGAACCATTAAGGTGATCTTAAGAATGTGATTTTCTGCTTCTCAGTTTTTCTGATAAATGTATCTCACTGTTGTTTAAATCACAGTTTCATATTTAATATAATGATGGTTGCTAAAACTATCAACCTTTGATTGCTCTCAATGGAGAAGCTGTATACATCGGATTGTGTGAGATTTCTTCTACAGTTGTGAGTTAAACAAATCCAAGATAATATATCCATTAAAAAATTAAATAAACAAACATTGAATAAAGCCTGGATTATTTTCTTCTCTAATCATTTGATTCTGGCTCACAGTAGGATGAACAAAAAAAATGCTCGTGACCTATAGCTTAATTATCCTAATTTTCAGTACTAGTTATCAACTCAGCATTCCAGATAGGTGTTATAATGAAATACCCATAGACAAATGAAGGCAATAAGCAGAGAAAACTAAAAAACAAAATACCAAATAAGAATATGTGAAGTTAATATTGGATGTGCAACCAGTTAGCAAGCAGAATGGGGAATGTATCTCATAGTAATTTGATAAAATAGAAAGATGAAGGCAAACGACTATTTTTAATATCATTAACATTAATAATAGATGCTTTCAAGTATCTAATTCATTTTACTTTAAATAAATCTACAGCAGAGAAGAATTAGTCTGTTTAAAAATTATATACATGATCTTACTAAATGAATTTAAATAGTAGCTCACCTTCCACTTCAACCCTCATTAGTCTATCTTACAATCTTTTATTTTTGTTCCACAGAAGTCTATAGTATCTGATTCCATTACAAGCTTAGTGATTACAAACTCTCAAGAAAAGGTCAGTATATTTCTTTTCATAGCCCCAGTGTGCTCTCTTTCAAAATAACTGTTTATTTGGGTGGATACCATCAAGACAGTGTAAATAACCAAACTGGATATTTTAGATTATTGCTCTCAGTCTATAGAGACTTGTCAGATTAAGAAACAAAATAACTGAGACCAATTATGTTTATGTAAAGTGAATTTAAATAGCATATGGATCATCCTAGAACTAAAACAACTTCTTATTGTATATCAAAGTTCCAGTTGGTCTGATCATCCTTTAGCTTATTTGGCAGCCCTACTACCAACCTTTTCAGTTAGTTTCTCTGTTCAAGAGGAGCATTATTATATCAATAAGTTAAGAGACTAGGTAGGATGGTAACAGAACAGGAAGAAGACAATGTAAAATAAAATGTTTGAAGATAATTTTAAGTATCCATAATACTGACTGAGTTTTTGGCTAACTTTTTGTCTCTGAAATAATTCACCTTTACAGATATTCACAAAGGTCCATACCAACACATTATAGAGGTCTGTATAAAAGACATAAAAGACATTCTATCTTTTATGTTTCGTGTTATACCTTTTTTCTATAAACAATGTTTGCAACACACATTAATGACTCCAAATGTTGTTACAATTACGTTGGATTTAATGGACTCCATGAGTTAAATTTTTAAGAAGTTGAAAACATTATACATAAAATTACTTCAATTAT
This sequence comes from Cryptotis parvus, assembly GCA_021461705.1. NCBI lineage: Eukaryota > Metazoa > Chordata > Mammalia > Eulipotyphla > Soricidae > Cryptotis > Cryptotis parvus. The sequence goes on along the minus strand of JAJIBD010001771.1, from coordinate 136,103 downwards.
TACTATTATTTATTTTCTAGACATTCTTAATATAAAGCAAAGGCATATATGACCTTAAGCTTTAGCATTATGATGGTTTTGCTCAAAAAGAAACTTTTGAAACATGAAAGATTCAATTTATGTTTCAAGATATAAAAAATAAGTTGATCAAGGCAATTTAAAAAACAAAGTGTGTGTATAATGAAGTCAAAGAATTCATTCTCTAATAGCGAAATTAACACCGTAATGTGACAGTTCTATAATTACTTGCTGGAAATTATATATGCACACACATATATGTCCACACATTTTTAACTATTCTGAAGATGAGGCAGATATGCATCTTATTAACATTTCCAAAGCATTTTTCCAACACTGTAGTATATTGTCTAGTATATAACTTCAACAGTCATAGAGGTTTAAAAGCTGTCTTTAGTTTTGCTAAGAAGCAAGAATATTAATATATAGTCAATGAACACTTAAGCATTTTATTGTAAAATCACTTCTTTTCATTTACTTGAGACAAAAGATGGCTTTTTTTTTTACCTGAGAGACACCCGGCGACAGACAGGAGCAGAAACAGTTCCCAGGAGGATGCCATGCTGGGTTCCCAGGCCTTCCAGTGGCCCATGAGCTCAGCACCTTCCAAGCTTCTGCATAGAGAAGGCCCTAGTAAGACAGAGCACAGTGCTCAGAGAAAGAGAACACGAGCTAAGGCAAATAAACAAAAAGTAACTCAGAAAAAATCAAATAGGATGATTAATAACTATTAGTGCAAAGGTCAGATTAATGTATTCTTGAGATATTGACAACTGTAATAAAATTTCCATGAGAATTCATTTAACGTACAACACAAGAACTTTAGGGAAGTGATAAACTTCCCTATCACTTTTATTTATATTGAATACTCCCTTACAGATAATAAAAACATCAGGATCTAATGGGGAAGGGGATGATTTTTCCTCACAGGGCCTGTACAATAGCTATATTTATTACATTAGACAAATTATTGGACTAGAAAAATAGGATAGAAGAACTAGTTACATTAATTTATACTTGTCTGGAACATAACTAATGATTAGTTAGTCAAGTGATTTTACACATCGTGCCTGTAGCTCATCTGAAGCGCTAGAGGAAATTTTTCTCCTTTAATTATTAATGTCAACTGCCTTTGTTTATACCTTCTATGATTACTATACTGTGCTGTATTTCTCTTCTATGGTGAATTATTTCTCTCAGTATCATCTGCTATCTCCTAAAGGAAATAGTTTTTAAAAATAAATATTTAACATATTTGTCTAATGCCATTTTACGAGGATCACCTGCTTAGCACATTAATATCCTTTAATTCCTTTTTATCCTAAAAACTATAAAGAAATAAAATTTATAACATAAAACTCCTGTAGGATCTTGATGGATGTATGTTAGAAATTACTGTAACAAAGTAGCTTCTGAACTTTCAAATGTCCCTATACCCAACTGACTACACTGAGAAATAATTGTAGGAAATTGTGTTCAGAAAAAAAACTGCTCTGGGAACTCGTTCTTTTTTAATAGACTTGCCATTCAGGTTATCTCATTAAAAATATTAAGTACATCAGACCAGAGGTATAACCAGAGGACAAGGTGTTTGCCCACACCCTCCTTGGGTTTGAGTTCAGGATCCAGATACGGCCCCAGGATTGCCAGGAAGGATTCCTGAGTCCAAAGCCCAGGGTAGTCCTGAACAGGGTGAGGTATGGGCTCCAAACATCAAAGCAAAACCCAACAACAAAAGCAATTATTTACCTTTGGTTAGGTCTGAATTTAGTATAGTCATGACCAAAGAAATAAATTCCTTGTTAGTCTCCTGCCTGAATGAGGGCACTTTACATTTTTGTCATCTAAAGGTTGTAACAATTTATAGGATTCTACAACAATCTCAGTGTACATTACTAGAAGTTCTATTATGTGATACCATTGGAATTACCTCTAAGTTACAAAAAATCATTTTAATAAACCATATATTAAAATGCATGTACCTTAAATTTTTTATATCATATAATTTCACTCTTTGTTCTTGGCCAGTGTTAGTGATTAGGAAAGAGAACTTCTTTTTTGGTTATCAGAATTTTGGTGGAAAAAATTCTTTTACCCTAACCTCTTGTGAGTCTTTATTATATACATAACTCTTGTCTATAAACTCTGAATATAATGTTCATGTTTGAAGTGCCATCATTCTCTGTGATTCTGTCTGAGGACTCACCCTGAGGTATTTACAGTTATCATTCTACATCTGGAACAGTTCTAGAGATTTTCCCATAGGAACTCATCAATACTTGAACTCTAGAAAATGAATCTCTTATTCTCATCGGAGGGTGAGACAACAGTACAGAGTAGTTAGGAAAATTATCTAAGGGACACAGCTATTGAGAAAACAGTAGTCTGGGGCTGGGCTGTCTGAGTGCAGAGACCTGCATGGGAACTGCACAACGTACTGAGGAATAATGAGCCCTCAAAAGGCATGAGGGCAACATGAGGGAATGATAATCTAATTGGATAAAAGTAAGATAAATATAACATTTAAATCGGTAAAAATAATCAGAGAAGTGACAAAATATTTCAGAGTCCTTGATTTCAGAGGGCAGGCAGAGATAAAAAGTAGCTCTCAGTAAAACATATGCTAAATTTTCTAGATTTCTGAAGATAAATTTTTCAGAAAAATAAACCCATCTCAGATATTTAACTTCTCCACTATTCAGCAATGAAGAGAAACAGCACATTTAAAGCTCTTTGATACAGAATGACTACTGGCACAACTTTCCATGTGGTCTATAAAACAGAAAGCTCCACAGAGGGATGGGAAACACAGATCATGTCACATCTTCCACTACTTGACTTCAAACATTTTGGAGCCATGCTAATTATATATTTTCATTTGCAAATCTAATGTATATTGCATCTCTACCAGGAAATAGTCACACATTCCTCAGCATGAAACTCCTTATTTCAAAATATCTAGTACTAGCATACAAATAAATAAATTATTCAGTTGATTAATCAAGGACAAATAGAATACTTTTTAAAGAATGGATTAGGGGTATTCAGGCTTCAGATAAAAGGTCACTCATGACAGCAAACTGATGCCCAGAGGGACAAGTAGAAAATCATGCCTCAAGTCATCAAGGATCAGACATTTTGTGTTCACTGACAAGTCAAAGAAAGGAACCTGAATTTCATCATAAACATCATGAAAAAAACAACCTGATTCTACCACCTAATTTTATAGCTAAAGTTCTCAGATACTTTGCAAGTTAATCATACACAACAGATACCTATTTTCACATAGATACGTGAAAGATGGTGTGATTTAGCCAAACCCCATATATTTCAATGTCAGCATCTACAAGAACACTTCTTGCCTTTTATTTCCTGCCATACTAGAGAGCTAAACACCATCTGCAAGTGGCCTTGCTCATTTTCTACTGACAATAAAACACGTTGTTGGCGAGTCTAAGATAACACATTTTGCATATGTTTAAGGAGTGGTTCTAAAAATGAGTGCGATTACAAACTGTTCCTAACTCACAAGAGTGTGATAGCTACACATACTCAGAAGCCTGCCTGGAGCTATGCATCTCCATCATTCATGGGACTGTGATCCATAGTCTGATCCTTTTCTGTGATGCAGGCAACAATAGTGAGGTATAGCCCCAGTCAGCTGTGAAATTATGGAAGTGAACAATTTGTACTCTACAGTGTCTTTTGTTGCCAAGAATATGTATTGTGTGTGTGTGAAGGATGTCTATTTTTTTTTCTTGCTTCTGATATGAAGATGGGAAAAGCAGTAATTGGAAATGAAACTCAAGATAAGGGTTCAATAGCAGGCTAGGGTAGGCTAGATTAAGTAATGCCATTCCGTACATTACGTGCATTAAATGCAATTTAAAAGTGTTCTAAGGTGACCAGGGTAGCACACTCTGGAAACAAACAAGTAAGAACACACAGCCTGGGTAGCTTAACTACTTCTGCCACAACAGTTTCAAATTTATAATTTCAGGTGTAGTATGTTTCATTTCCAATCAGTGATAGGTCATAACATCTGCCTCTCTCTCACTCACTCACTCTCTTTCTATCTAGGTTTGTTTCCTAATGAATTAAAGGTAGATTCTGAGAGGGCAATGCAATACACTGTCAGGTGAAAAAATGCAAGGAAACATTGAGGAAACCCAACAAACCTTGAATCTCAAATTCTGAGGAATTCCTTTCTATAACAACATGATATGAGTAGGATCTAGAACCAAGGTTTTTGGCATGAGAGGTGGAATTCATATTATTTTTATTAATTTTATTTAAATAAAGATCTTTTGGATACAATTAAATATGGGTATTTGTGTTTACTGCGTATTATTAAATTGTTGTTTCAATGATTCACTTAAAATTTAGCTCACTTCCTCAAAACAGTTGGCATTTTCAATCATTATCTTCACTTAGCAGTTGATACCACTGAACTAACTTGCATTTAAACAAGGTCTTATTATAGGCACAAGGCTAACTGGGAATTGTAGCTAGTACAAAGGCAACATTTGAAACAGCTCTGAGAAACCCCGACAGGAATCATATACATCTTTGTTCTTCATTTCCATGTTAAACCCTTTAACTAAAATATTCGTATTCTCTAACAAGAGAAAAAAAATAGAGCTGACAAAAGACAAAGAAAACAAAACCTTGAAAACTAAACAAAAATTTAGATCTTGCTTAATATAATATAGTGTTGCTTAAAATACTGGACATTTCCCTGGTGAAATTTTACATCAGTATAACACAAATCTGTTTAGTTTTCTATGTTATTAGCAAAAGAATTATAAAAGAATCACAATGAATAAAAAAAGAGAGTACTGGGCTCTAAGGCACATGTTTTTTTTCTAACTAAAACTTTGATTAAATGACTACCATGGCACTTTAAAAATTTAAGCAGTAACAACTGAGAAGCAATTTGAGCAAGTCCGAAGCAGCTTGAAAGAATGAAGAAACCTGATTCCAGGCAAAGCCAAGGCTCTGATAATGTCTGAGTTTGCCTTGGCTTCCCCAATCTCTACTGAGTCACAAAGCCTTTCCCAAATACACGGCAGTCTGTCTGATTGTCTTAAACACATTGAAACTTTACAGATTAAAAATCTAAAAACCCAAAATAGGCACTATAATTTACTAACATTCTTTTCTTTCACCAGATAAATGGTTTCAAAAAATCCTTTTTAGTGTCTTATTTCAGAATTATAAGTTCTGAGCACTTCATAGAGTTGCAAATATAGGTAGGCTATCAAAGATAATGTGCACTGCAGTGAATTCTCTCTTTGTAACGAATAATTCAGGTGACATTTTGTGTCAGTGACTAGAACCTGAAAATGTGTGGATGTGAGAAAAAAGGGACCCTAATTCATTGCTGGTAGTATTCTCAATTGGCTTAGCCTCTTTGGAAAACAATATGGACACAGGTCTAAAACCTAGGAACACGTCTCTCATATAACCTGGTATTCAACTTCTTGGCATCTACCCTAAACTACCCAAAACTTTATTCAAAAAGATATTTGTACTCCTATGTTCACTGCATTACTGATCGCAAAACCTGGAAGCAATGCAAGTGTCCAAGAACAGATGGCTGGATAAACAATCGGTGAACAATGACACATACACATATACACATATCTACATACATATGTATGCATGTATATATAATGAGATACTACTTAGCTATAAGATTGGAGGAAATAATGCAATTTGCTGATGTACAGATAAATATGGAGAGGATCTTACTGAGTCAACCTAGAAGAAGAACAGTTACAGAATGATCTCTCATATGTGGGATGTAAAGAAACTAGTAAGGAAATATAAAATGCCCAGTGGCAACAGGAACTAAAAATTGGTTATCAGTAGGAAGCTTATCCTGGTGGAGGGTTGGGGGAATTGGAGGAGGCAGAGGTGGGGGGAAAGCAGACACACTGGTGGTGGGTGGGTACTGCAACAATTTATGCATGGAACCCTCTCATTTAAGTCACAGTGTCTAAAATGAAATTTGAAAAAAAAGAAAGGAAAGAAAAGTAAGGTTCTGAGATGTTATATTATAAGCAAAATGCTCTAAAAAGAAAAAAAGTTATCAAATATTTAAAAAATAAATTTACTAAGGACTAGAGGGAGAGAGTACCATGGATAGGGTACTTGCCTTGTAGATGGCCAACTGGATATCTATATCTGACACCACATACAGTCCCCTAAGCCCAACCAGGAGTAATCCCTAAGTGTTGAGCCAGTAGTTAGTCCTCAGCACTGACAGTTGTGGCCCCAAACATAAACAAAAAAATAACAAAATAAATATTTGGCTTCTTTATCTTACAGTATTCAATTCATACTTCTTGATATGCTTATCAAGATATTTCCACATAACCAATAATCTGTCTTTACATATCAAACATAGATACCTGAAAGTATCCCAATCATGAGTCACTCATGAGGCATCCGCGAGGGATGGCGGGTTCTAGCCCTGGCCCGCCACCCCAGGAGAGCCTCACAACAAGCCAGACGACCCTCCACTCCATGAGGGCCACCATTTTCCACATCTGGACTTCCCTCTCGTCAGAACTCCACCCAGCAGAGGAGCCTATCACAGCCCGGCTCATCCAGACCCACCCTGCAGCAGTCTTTATCAAGTCCGGCCCAGATATGCTGATCCAGAAACTCACAGACATGGGGCAGAGCTGCTACCGGCTCTCCATGTGTCCAGTCGCTCATGAGGCGGCCGGCAGGGATGGCGGGTTCTAGCCCTGGCCTGCCACCCCAGCAGAGCCTCGCAACAAGCCAGAAGACCCCCCACTCCTTGAGGGCTGCCATTTTCCACATCCGGACTCCTCTCTTGTCAGAACTCATCCAGCAGAGGAGCCTATCACAGCCAGGCTCATGCGGCCACTTGCTGGATTTAGAGGTGACTACAAGAGTATGCCACCCGCACGGCAGAGCCTGGCAAGCTACCCGTGTCGTATTGGATGCCAAATACCAGTAACAATTATAGACCTCATTTCCATGACTGATGTAATGGTTTGAGGATCTTTATATTCCTGGAGCAAGCAGATGCCCTTGGGCTCTACTAGCATGAGACAGGACATATGGAGATGTTACTGGTGCCTGCTCAAGCAAATCAATGATCAACGGGAAGACAGTGATACAGTGAGACAGTTATCCTAATCATATCCTAGATTTTCTTTCATCCCCCCATTGAAAATATGAGCATTAGTCATGCAGTAAGTTTCCTTGCAGTCCACAGTTGATCTAATATGATGAAGATGGACACAAACCAACATGAGGACTGCCTGTAATTATGAAGCAATATTTACCCTTACCAAGCTCTGTGTGCTTCTACTTTGTTCATGATACTTCCAGAACTAAACTTCCTTTATATTGATTTAGTCTCAAAAATCTTTGTCCTGAAAATCTTCTATCTTTCAAGATTATATCCTTGACTTTCACAGTAAAGAAACACTTTGCAGTGCTTTTATAGTAGCTGGTTGATATCTAAATTCTCATCTATAATAGACTAGCAAGTATGAGTTTATCTCAACCAAATTTGTTCTACCGTGAAGAGATAGCAGTCTTTTGCCTAGACTTGCTTTCCAGGTACACAGCAATATGACTAGCATTTTCAGACATTTAATAAACACATTAAATTTGTTCATTATCAAACAGCTAACAAAGAAATACAGGGCTGGAGTGATAATTCAGCAGGAAGGCTGTTTGCCTTGCATGCAGCAGACCGGGTTTGATTCCCGGCATCACATATAGTTCCCCAAGCACCGGCAGGAGTAATTCCTGAGTGCAGAGCCAGGAGTAACCCCTGAGCATCGCCGGGTGTAACCCATAAAGAAAAAAAAAACAAAGAAATACAAATATCCTAATGGCAAATATTCAGTGTATACCACTGTAACTGTCAAACAAGCATTGCATTGCACTCCTTTATCTTGGTAACTGAAAACTCAGCGAATGTTTATCACCATTAGTTCTTAAGCAATTTTCCTTGCTATGTTTACTCCTTTCGATTTGCCCAATACAAGATAATTTTACTTTGCAGATATTCTTGTCCATGTAAATTGTTTCTCCTAACATCCATCAAACCAGGACTCCTCACTTGAGGCTAAAACATTAAGAGGAGGAGATTTTTTGTGGGACTGGTTCATAATTTTTCAGCTGGCTTAGAATGAAGAATTCAGCTGGCTTAGAATGAAGAACCTGTATCTCAGGCAAATCCTCCAACTTTTAATAAACTTTATGGAATTACTTAACCATATTAATAAAAGGAAAACCACATAAAATTGAAAGTATTTTATAAAAATAAGGATAATGCCTCAAATGTCAAAGTTAATGATTAAAATTATGGAACAATATATGAGAAAATAATTGAAAGTACAAATCAAATTACTGTATGTGAACAAGTTTCCTTCAAAATTTTATGCAGTTTTTTTTGTTTGTTTTTGGACCACACATGGAGGTTCTCAGGACTTCCTTCTGGCTCTTTGCTCAGGGATTACTCATGGCAGGGTTTAGGGAAACATAGGATGCTGGGATCAAACCCAGGTTGGCCACATATAAGATAAGAGCCTTTGCCACTATACTATCACTCCAGTTCCCCAATTTTATGGAGTTTTTAATGTCTTCACCTACAAACCTGTAGCATGGAAGAAGTTATAATATTATGAAAATAAAAATATTTTGAGAAAAGCGTGCGTTTTAAGTTTTAGTTAGTTATTTGATTTGTGTGAAACATTTGCCATTTTGATAGGCTCCTCATGTATGTATGAAAGACAATAAGTATAACAATAGGTTATCATGCATTTTAGTTATATATAAATGAAACAAATGAAAGAAGTTAGGTTTTACAACAGTCTTTTGCTAAATGTTTGCTGATCCCATTACAGCTTCATGTTGTTCAATGTAATGTCTAATTAAAAAAAAAAACAAATAGCTACTAAAGAGCAGGAGAGGCAGTAAAGGGTTAAGGTGCTTGCTGTGTATACAGCTGACTCCATTAGACTCCATTCCATCCTGGCACCACATGGTCCATAGAGCTTCTCAGGGTACATGCCTGGAGAGCCCCCCCCCCCCAGCACTGCCAAATGTGGCACTGCAGGCCCAAGCACCAACCAGGAGGTGGCCCAGGTGAACCAAAACTGCAGGGCCCAAGCAGCTTTGGACTTTCAGCATTCTGTGCTGGATCTTCTCCCCAGTTGGCCAAGAATCACCAGGGATTTCCCCGGGCCTCCTGAGCTATCCCTTCCACCACTGCCTCAAAGGAGAAAACAAAACAAACACCTATTAATAATTATAGATGCTCTGGACTAATAGTTTAAAAATGAAATATAATTTTAATTTGAGCTATGACAGGGGAAAATAGTAAAAACATGGCTCTATTTCAGTTTCAAATAAATGCAAAACTCACAGACCTAGAATATTATATTCCTAATTTTAAGGAAGATACTTAATAGTAAAATGATGCCATACATAGTCTCATCACATTTAAATTCTAACTAGGAACATAAAATGATGTTTCACTTTGCAATAGCTATAAAATTGTGGTAAAATTTCATTTTGAACTAATTAATTTTAAATGTCTGATAACCAGAACTGGCTCATTGAGATTGAGAGATGTCTGCATTATTGTCCTGTTCTCTGGCTGTGAGGACTGTGATGCAAGGCATATCATGGCACATCTGTGCCTCAAATGGCAGGTTGTGGACAGAGAAAAACTTTGTACGCAACAATGAATTGGAAGTGAAACACATATGGGAGTTTGTCTTTATCATTGTAACCTGAGGGTTTTGGGCCCAGGAAATGATACAGAGGCTGTACCGCTCACTTAGGTTTCTGCAGAATTTGGTCTTTCTCATCAGTTAGGAGATGTGCTAAAGAGCTCTTTCATGTTCACCTGCTCAGCAGAGAGGGTATATTTTAGGCGCATTATTTTTTTCCTTTAAATACTGCATTCACAACTAAACATTCTAAAGTCAAATTAATTTTATTCTGAATCTGTGTACTGTCATAAAGCAGAATTTTTTTTCAACAAGGCACACAATGTAATAGGCACACAGTCAACAATGCAATTGCCGTGCAAAATAACTCTGCCTGTAGACTCTTACAGTAGCACTCATTCTAAAACAGTTATGGGGGCTTAAATGCTACTGATTTTCTTCTCAGCCATTTTCCACTTGAATTACTCCAATACATTTTTAAAACTGCCACATGAATGATATTAATGGTGCAACAAATTGACTAGTATTCTAAGAATGTATCTATTATTTTTATGGGCATATTTAATTGTATGTGTTTCTTGAGGTTTCTAATTAAAACCGGCAGTAAAAATGATGTCTTTGTGTTTACGCCTGCATTTTCAGCCTTAAATATACCTCATAATTAGTACTAATATACAGATAGCTCAGAAAGATATAATGCTAACACATTAAAGGGGATTGGAAATCCTATTATTAGTCCTATTATTAGTATGGTCACTTGGCAGTAGGGGAAAACAAGTAAACTGCTCTATGTGGATTTTTTGCTGCGGCACTTTCTTATAAAAGTTTTGATGTTATACACTAAATGCCAGAAAGACCATGGCAAAAATGCTAGCATGAGCGCAAATGGAGGAGTTAGCCTATTTCATTGTACTGAACATTCTATATACCAACTCAAGAATTTACTAGCAATACCAGGTACAAAAGGTAAAATGACATGTATTTCTGCATACTGGTGTGACAATTCACTGAATAATGATCTCTAACTATTTTTACTCAGTCCCAGGCAGCCACCAATTAGAGGGCAGACTTTTCAGAGTCTCTCAGGGCAACTCCACATTTCACAATTCCAGTGGCAAATTGTATTTGACATTTAATTTAAAACCCAAGACAGCATAACATGAAACCTTCTAGGGCATTAATGAGAAAGCATTAGGGCAGCCTCCAAGCCCGGGTTGCCTGAGGCTGCCTCTCTTTTTCCCAGAAGTGAAAGCCACTACAAGGGGCCGCAGGCCCAAGGGGGCTTCTTCTTTCTCCACCTCACCCTCGTGTGGGTATTCTGGAAGATGGCTTTAGAGTGGTGCTTACCTACACACCTCTCACAGCTGCTTGCCATTTATGTAGCCTCACTTAATCAGAGATCATTAGACACTAATCCATTATTAATACTTTTATTGCTGTTGTTATGATTGTGGTGTTGTAATGTTTCACATTTAAAAGTCAAGACAAGCATTTATTTCAGTAAGAGGAGTCTCAGTCATAGGAATACTCTTTAACTATCATTTATAGATCTAGATGGGACTTACCTGGGTATATATCCATAGAGCTATAATTCAAGTTAATTTTCCTTTGAATTGCTTCTTCAGTAAATTCAATTTCTGATTACAACAGAGTTGGCATCTTGGCTTTGAAATTAGACTGTAGACTTATTCATATGTGGGGCTCTTTAGCTAGAGCTAGGTAGCAATAAAGGGCCAAAGGCATCACACAGAAAAACTGAACGATATAGGTCAGGTTGTGTGTTGGGGGCTTGAAAAAGAAGGTATTCAGGCTCTTGGAGGAGGGTCACAAACATGTTGGTGATGGGTGTGGTGTTGGGATTGTGTAGCCGAAAGTGTATTTATAATCTCTGTTTAAACTGGCGGCCATGAACTTATTCCAAGTCTTTTTTTTTTCATCTTTTAAATTTTTATTTATTTGAATTTAGTCACTGTGGATCACAAAATCATTCATGATTGGGTCCTGGGCATACAGTGTTCCTAAACCAATCATTCACCAGTGTCCAGTTCCCTCTAACAGTTTGAAGTCTTGATTAAGCATAAAACCTACATAAAGAGCTTTAAAAGATGATTTCACAAACCTGAAGTCATTAGGAGGCAATATCAATGAACAGAGAATTTCTCTCCCATGTCAACAATGGTACTCATGATATTGAATACTTTCAGCTAACTGTTGGTTAATGGCAATTATATTTTATTTGTTTTGGGTCCTTATAATAGTGTATATTTTTATATGTTCAATACCTTTACTATTGACTAACTTACGAAAGTCATCTGTTAGGCATCTTATTAAACTAAGCTCAACCTAATCCTTCAGGCCAGATACTTGAGACAAGGTAGTGTGACAGTTTTCATTTATATGAGTCCTCACTTACAATTAATTTTATTACTGGCTAAGCCAGGCATTTGATGAACCATATCAAACTTGCTAAAACTCAATGCCTTAAAGGTAGAAATTAATAGAGATAATGGAAGGCGAGGTAGCCCTGGTGTAAATCTACATGAAGTTCTACAGATTTCTCAAACCCTTTGTGGAGAGACCAGATTGCTTTCATTCACTCCTGTCTGGAGACCCCCAATCCTTTCAGAACTGAAATTCCAAGATTTTACTTTCTCCACAATGAAAGAAGGTGTGGATGAGCAATGGTTGCTGGTAATGGTTGGTCACAGATATCTGGGGCTGTTTTGAGCCCCTGAGCTTTTGCCACTGGGGTTACACTTCCACTAGAAATAAAAGCTATTTTTACTATTTGCCCCCCACATTTGTCTTAGTAGAAATGCTTATTGGGCGGAGGAGCATTAACATTTCAAAGGCTGACAGATACTGGCCTGCTCCTGACTGTTCATTCCCCAATACCAAATCCTATAGCAGGTCAGAGGATCAAAGAGAGATTTGTCTTCCTTGGTCCCTCAGAACTAACAACAGAACCAGGACGATTGAATTCCAAGTGAGCAAGAGTTAACAATCAAGACAGAGTTGGGTAGAGCTGGAGCTGAGAGCTGGAGACTGATGTGCCTAGTCAGTGCTAGATATCAAAGGAAGAGAAAAACAGAAATCCTTGCCACACGGCTGTTTATCCACTTTATCCCTTAGAACATAAAGATCTGAATACATTTTCAGCTACTCTACCTTACCTGGCAAGATACTTCAGTTTCATGTCAAACTACAGAATTTTATTTTTAGTTTCCATTTCTTGCATAAGAGTTAAATTCAGTAAGGTTCAGGTGTATGTTACTGTGTGAACAAATGAGAATACATCATCATTCCCATAAAAAGTAGCCTTTTCTTCCAGATTTCATGCAAAAAGTAAGAAAACCAGCCATGCAAAACTGGTATGTTTTGTACAATCTATCAGTACAGACAAGTTTGTAAAGGATTCTAGGAATAATAAAGACATTTAGTATTTTAGTTATCCAGTGGGAGATAAAATTACAGTTGCATGTCAAGGAGCTGGTAGACTTTAGGGTCACAGAATATGGGGGGACCTACAGAAAAGTATTCTGGGCACACAATTAGGAACAGTCAATATTTATATAGTCAGAGAAAAATGCCAAAAATCTGTAAACAAGAACATATATAAAAGCATGAAATTCAGAAGAATAACAAGAATTTTAAAATCAAATATCTGAACTAATGTAATAATTTATGTATATATAAATATCTGTTTACCTTTATAAAATGTTATACAAATATTGGATATCTCTGCCCATCCTTTACAAGATTTTCTGATCCTATCTTACTTCTTATTATCATTTTCTTCAATTTCCATATTCCATGGTAGCTGTCACATCTTATACACCGTCCACAATCTATCCAGTTCTTTATTCCCTTTTTTACTGTCGTATTGATTCCTACAAATTGTTTTAATAAACTACTATACTCTCAGCATCTCTTCCTTGAGGCCTGAATCTCAATTTTTTTTCAGAATTCTGACATTAAAACTCTTGTTACCTTTTTTAAATCTTAATAAATTACTCTAAGTTTTCTGTTATATTATCCTAGCAAAATTTTCCCTATTATTTTTAACCTGAGTCTTTTTTGACCTCTATGCCACTCCTCAATGAATGAGCCAGATTTCTTGGTCAGGTCATTAGAAGGAATTTCCTCCTTGGGGTAGGTTTGTTTGATTTCCTTTCCCAAAATCTGCACCCTGGGATGCTTGACCATTCTCTGGTCTTTGCTCTATCTTCCTGTACAGTTTTTGCTTCGTCCTTGATATTTCTTCCTCTAGATCCCTTAGCGTTTTTTAAAAAGCAAATTGGGGATTTTAAAAATACTGATTTTTGCATTTTGCTTCATGAAAGTAATATTTTTTTAGTTCATTAGTTTTTTTTTGGGGGCAAGATATGCTCCTAGTCCCAGGGTTCACACCTGGCAGTGCTCATAGGGTGGAAATAGAGTACTGTTTCTCCAGCCCCATGAAATTATATTTTTATTGGCACTTCAGGAATAGTTGAATCTCCTTCTGTCACTTTTCTAATCTCATTTGCACTGCACTCCACCTGAAAAGCATGCCTACTTTCCATAGGGCTGTCCATGAATAGTATATATTTTCAAATTTCAATGAAAATGGAGTTTTTCTATTTAAAGTATAGCTTTTGTATGCTATTGAAAAGAGAAATAACTGTCTCTATGTCATGTTCAAATTGGATTAGTTTTATCTTACATTCTTTTGAATTTTTATGAATTTAGTCTGATTTTATTTGGAACCATGGACTTAATGGGGGAGAAATTATTTCTTACCTGAAATTTTTTAATTAATTCGTTGATTTTAGGTACTGTGATTTACAATACTTTAATCAGAGGGTTTTCTGCATATAATTGTCTACTTCATTGTTAAATGTGTTTAACCTGTTTAGATTCTAATAATTCATATGATACTACATTGTAAATGCAGATATGACAAATTTTAAAATAGCACCAATACCAAAAGATGGAAATACTTCAAAATGATTGTCATCTTCACATTCCTCATGTATAAATGTTGTTCATTTCTTGAAAGAAATACAAGGTCAGTGAGAGGTTACACAGGACAGTCTAATGGTTAGGGAAGTCAGCTCTACTGAATAAATGATGTGAGGAAATATTATCATTCCTTGGGGGAAATTTCAGGGCAAAGCAGTCATAAGCTAAAGAACAATCAATAGATAAACAGAGAGCAGGCAAGGCATTTAGCAGAAAAGCAAGTTATCAGCTCCTTGAGGCACACCAGCCTTCCCAGGGAGAGAGGTGGCTTGATTCTCAGTAAAAGGGCTATGGATCTCCTGAGAGACACCAGAGTGTTAACTGGCTGACAATGAGCACAAAGGTAATTGGGTACATTGGGTTTTTCTTTGTACATGCTTAATTATATTGCACAGCCTGTTTGTCTAATCAAAGTCAATTGTGTAAACAGTGTAAAAAGTTTCTCTGTGACTAAAACATTAGAGCAGTTTGGTAAACTGGGAAGTAGGAACTACAGTGTTTCCCTGTATGTTGGTTGAATTTTATAGATTCACGCAGCATCAAGTTCATTTGGAGTAAAAATAATCAGTCCATGGGGCAGGAGCAATAGCCCAGCAGGTAGGGCATTTGACTTGCATGCAGCCGGCCCGTGCCAGCCTGGGTTCGATCCCCGGCATGCCATATGGTCCCCCGAGCACCGCCAGGAGTAATTCTTGAGTGCAGAGCCAGGAGAAACCCCTGAGCATTATCGGGTGTGACCCCCAAAAAAGGAAAAAAAATCAGTCCAAATGATGAATATACACATCTGTGTACACATATATACATCGACACATACACATGGATGTACAAAATATATGTACAATCACATATACTTATATTCATGTCAGCTGTGAGAAACAAAAAATAAACACACATTTCTACTTTACTATGATGCTTTGCTTTTGCATAGTAGTTAACTGTAAAGCACTCACTAATTTGCCTTAACAGTGTCTTTAAATCTCAAAGACCAATGATGACTATAGCATAAGAAAATGTGCTGAAGTTCCTGACTTGCTGATCAGCTTTAACCAGACCCAAGTCCCGCACAATGCATCACCATTGTTGAACCAGAAGCAACCCAGAAACCTACACGCTCCATTCAGTTATTCCTGCATAAACCAGCTCATCTCTTTGCAAAGCCACTTCCAGACTGCACTGTTGTCATATTTCAGTGAAAAGCACCATTTCTAAAATAAGTCACCTAATGAACTGAATGAAATATTTTGGGGGTTCTAGTTCTCACAGGCAACGCACATGGTAGGGGACACAGAAAGGTCCTTACTCTCAGGTGCTGAATTCCATGAGATCACATTAAAAGGAACCCATGCTATTTCTTCTATTCATTTACCACATTTATTTCCACATATTAATGTTTCTTTCTCACTAAATCATGTGATGGACAAGTGAGAACCAAACACCAAGCGCCTGCACTATAGCTTTGAAGCTTGATGCCTACACTAAATCTGAACATTTTAACTTAAAAACCTGATAAGTCTCAGAGGAAAAATATTATTCATAATTTATTTCAACACAATAATATACATAAAATATAGTGTATGCAAAATGGCTTTCTCTAATACAAGTAGATTTATTCTTTATACTTTCCATGAATTTCTAGAAACAGATTTTAAATATATGAATGTCCTTTAAATAATATCACAGCTATAAAGTATAACATAAAAGAAATAGAGAGCATCAAAGTATGATAAACCTTTGAGCTTTGATAACAAAAGTGAAATGTCCAGCAGTTGGGTTGTGGGGGCGTTGGGGGGGAAGTGAGAGGAACTAGAAATGACACAGAACAGTGGTGAATAGTCTTGGGTACATTGTTGATTATGAAGGTGCAATAACGTTGTACATTTAAAACATATAAATTAATTCTATTGTGACCATGTAACATATTTTATAAATATGTCCATCCATACCAAATTTATAAAAAGTTACATAAGCTAGGATCAACATTCATTACAATTGATTACCCATGTCATAAGACAATAGAGTTGCTTAATATGACAGTAAACAATATCCCGCTACATAAATATTTTCTAAGCATGGTGATTTCAGAGAAAATACTTGATCTTACTGTTTAATCAGGCAAGATTTCCTCTCTATGTAGATCCATATTCTCTCATACTTAAGGTGAAACAAGAATGTTCTCCTTTGTGGGCCTGTTTCTCCGAATGAATTCTCAAGATGATATGAGATGTTGCTATTCTAGCCTGCATATTTCTCCTAGTTCCATTCATATAAAATATAAAGAATATATTTACTAGTAGAAAAGAAGGAAGGGGGAGGAAACTAAAGTCATCCGTTCAATGTTGGCCAAAAGGGAATACTTAAAGGACTTAATTTAAGTTTGGTCAAATAAAATAAAAAAAATAGTTTTGGGTTTCAGAAAAGGTTCTTCTAAATTTAAGGCAGGACTGGAGCAATAGTCCAGCGGGTAGGACTTTTGCCTTGCATGCGGCCGGCCCATGCCAGCCTGGGTTCGATTCCCGGCATCCCATATGGTCCCCAAAGCACTGCCAGGAATAATTCCTGAGTGCAGAGCCAAGAGAAACCCCTGAGCATTGCCGAGTGTGACCCAAAAAATCAAAATAAATAAATAAATAAATAAATAAAATTTAAGGCAGGGTATGCAAAGATTCTGAGTCATTTTTTCTTTTTTAATCTATTCAAACTATATCCTTATCTGTATTTTTATTAATCAAATATTGATTTTTGAACCTCTTTCAATTTAAAATATATACGCAAGAAAAGCTATGAATAGGCCTAAAGATTGAAGTTGGCATTGATATAAAGAATTTTGGTTTTCCAAGCAGTATTCAAAGAGTTCGAGGTTCCCTCCCCAAGATTCCCTAGACAGATGCTGAAAGTCCAGTGGAGGGCCCAAGACTGAGGTGCTTCTGGACCTGTAAGGCATGTTTAGCATTAGCTAAACATGTTCAGAATTTGTCCTCAGAGATGCTCAGGGGGTCGAGTAGTGCTGGGGAGCACTTCCAGGCTGGCAACATGCAGGGCAAAATTATATTCTCGTGATTAGCAGCACTGCCCTATACAAAGCCCTACACAAAGTCTTAAAGTCTTCCTCATGTGGTTCCTCAATAATTCCACCAAACAACCATCCATTTGGTGTAAACATTTTGATTGTGCATTTAAATTCACCTGATTGTCATTGGAAGGAGTGGCTAATTTGGGTATAAGGGAATGAAGATAAGGAATAATAATTCATTAAAAACTGGTGCCTAACTGGTAGAACTCTACAGCCAATACCATCAAAAAATGGGGAGAAGAAATGAACAGAAACTTCCAAAAAGGAGAAATTTGGATGGCCAAATCACATATGAAAGAGTTCTCTGAATCACTAATCATCAGGGAGATGCAAATAAAAGCAAAAATGAGGTATCATCTCACACCACAGAGACTGGCACACATCGAAAAGAGCAAGAACAACCGGTGATGGTGTGGATGTGGGGAGAAAGGAACTCTCATCCACTGTTGGTGGGAGTACCGACTGGTTCAACCCTTTTGGAAAACAATATGAAAATTCCTTCAAAAACTATTGCGTTTCCATTTGACCCAGAAATATCACTCCTGGGAATATACCCTGGAGACACAAAAACACACAGAAGAAACACTATCTGCATGTCGATGTTCATCACAGCACTATTTACAATAGCCAGTCTGGAAGCAACCTGAATGCCCAAGAACAGAAGACTGGCTAAAGAAACTGCGGTACATTTACACAATGGAATACTATGCAGCTATCAGAAAAGACAAAATCATGAAATTTACATGCAAATTGACGGACATGGAGAGTATTACACTGAGTGAAATTAGTCAGAAAGTAAAAAGACAGATATAGAATGACTGCATCCATTAATATATACCAGAGCTCTAATAATTATGGGAAATGTTAGCGCCACACCAGAACTGAACATTGAATGTACACAATGGAGTTACATGATTATCCCTAAATATCTGTAGGGCAAGCTATAATGTGTGTGTGTGTGTGTGTGTGTGTGTGTGAGAGAGAGAGAGAGAGAGAGAGAGAGAGAGAGAGAGAGAGAGAGAATAGTGCCTGCTATAGAGACAGGCTAGATGAGGGAGGGAGGGAACTTGGGGATATTGGTGGTGGGAATAGGGCACTGGTGGAGGGATGGATGCTGGAAAAACGTATGACTGAAACCCAATCATGAACATCTTTTGAATTGTATTTTGCACGGTGGTACAATAAAAATAAAATACATAAAAGCTGGTACCTAGAAAAGACCAAATGCATTAGTATTACTAATTTCTTCAGCTTTTTTTCCTAAGGTATCTAGAGATTTAAAGAATTCCCATTTTTACATTTATGTCATTTAAATATCTGTATATAAATATGCAAATGCACATATTCTACAAGAGAAACTAACATAAATGTGACTATTTTCAATTTACAAAATAATTTCCTGGTTGTATTGGATTCTTTTATGCTGCAAGAAATCAGGGAAAGCATAAAATAAAGCTATACAGAAACATCTAAATATTCTGGTTCATTGAACTGGCACAAAAGGTTGCTGCAAAAATGGCAGACAAGTAATCTAAAGCAGCCAAGGGAGTGTGAACATGTAAAGAAAAATAGAGTAAATTATTTATTGACTACTTACTTAGAGCCAGGAATTCTCCAGGTTATTTGGGGGCAAAACATTAAATGCATGTCTTTGACACAGAAACTGGCAGTCTTGTTAGGATGAGAATTAACATATAATCTGTATTGATAGTACAGAGCTGCTTTTTCACTGCAAGATATAGGATTGTTGCCCAGCCTATTCTATTTTCAGCAACTATTCAGTAGTAAAATTTTATTTTTATTGTTAAACCAGCAAAAAGCTTATATAGTTCAGGTTAAAACAGCATTATCAACCAATAATTGTTTTTAATAGACATAAATTGTATACTACGTATATCTGTGTCCTGCTCTGCCCTTTGGGCCCTGGATGGTTGATGGTCTGAGATAGAAAAAGATTGGGCCCCCTGGGATGAACCCAAAGCCATGGCAGAGCCTGGCAAGCTATCCGTGGTGCATTTGATATGCTAAAACCAGTAACAATAATGGTCTCCATTCCCAATTAATGGAGACATTACTGGCGCTAGAGCAAATCGATGAACAATGGGAAAACAAATGATACAAGTGATATTCTGTGAAGATATGCTACATGCTAAAATCATAAACTAAATATTAAAAATAGGAAAATTTTACAATAATAATAAAATTTTACAATGACAATAATAATAATAATAATAATAATAATAATAATGTTTCTGCCTGTAAACAGACAGAAACTTTTTGTCTGTTTTTGTTTTGTTTTGGTTTGATTATGGAGTTACAGCCAGCTTTCCTCAGCGATCACTGTGGCAGGGTGTGGAGTTCTATATGTGGAGCCAGGGATAGAACCCAGGTTACTGCATACAAAACAAACACCTTATTTACTATGTCTTTGGCTCCTATAATTTACAAATATATTTGTTTTTGAATTTGGAAATTCATATTATAAAATAATTAAGCAAACTATGTATAGCTCATCAAAATTAAAGTTAAACCCTGTTTTTGCTGAGATTTCTAACATTCAAATGAATAGCAATCCATGCAGCCATTAAGCAAATGAATTTATTATTGTCATGTGAATCCCTTGGTAACAGAAACACCCATATCTTTGCCTTCACAGACATTAAAATACGGCGTAATGAATTAAGAAACTAAATAAATAATCCCATTTTAAATGTAAAACTGGTAATATGTCAAATTATTGGCAAAGCTACATTATAAAAAAAGTGTGTTAGATAACAATATGGCATCAGGAGTTGGCCTGGCAAATAGAGAGACTGCTAAGTCCTCTCCAATGTTGGTAGCTTGATCTGACGACAGAGGGCTGAATAGAAATTGATTTGAGAATTTCAGACACAGAGAACAACACTAAAATAATGAGTGAGGGGAGTCCAAGAACAGAGAGAAAATAAAGGAGTTCGATTTGTAGAGTCAGTTACAAAATGAAGACAGAGACAGCACACTGCGAGACCAACACATGGGTTAGAGTTTTCATTCTGGGAACCATGACACCATTTCAAAGCTTTTAGATGAATCAGAGTAATACTTAGATCCACTGTTTGAATTTTTTTAAAGCTTACAGCAGATGAAAGATAAGGGTCATTTTAAGAAAAGTAGAGGTATGCAAAAAAACGTAGAGGTAGGCAGAACAACAATTTTGAGGTACATGATGAATAATTATTAGAATTGCATGATAAATACAAAACAGACAGGAAGAGGGGGAAAAAGCAGGAATGGACTGGAGAATAAGGAGATTCATTCTTTCACATAGTCAATTCCAGGTTAATCCCTGGCACCACGTGTGATTCTCTGATCCCCACCAGGAGAGGTCCTTGACCACACAGTGAAGAATATTCCTGAGCACAATCAGGAGTGGTTCTCCCATTCTAGGACCCCAAATAAAACACCAGGAGCGACTTCAAATTTTTTGAATTAAAAGTAAAACTGAATGTAAGAACATACATTCAGTAATAAGACAAGAGAGGATTATAAAGTTAATGAAAAAAATTTTTTGTAATAGAATTACTACAACTCTCCTTTGGGAAAAAGTTTCACAATAGTAGATATTAAGAATATACGCATAATTTAAGATCAAGGAGTTTGGCAAAATTTTGAAAACCTTTAACTTTTGTGACTAGCTGTTTCAACACTTAAGGTATCAAAGCAATATGTCTATAAACATTTATACCTCTTCTTTTCTGTTGATAAAAAGTACCACTTCGTTTTCCTATTAACCACCTCCACTCAACAAAAAGTCACTAAATTCATCTAAATGCTATCTCATAGGAAAAAAGCTAATCTCAACAATTCTTCTTCCCTGTGAAAGATACCTAATAGTAATTTTGAATCAAATGGACCAATGTGGTTATTTATCCAGTAATGCATGCCTGACTCAACTTGAATAAATCAGGTTTATTTTATATAAAATTTGAAACCTGTAAAACAGAATGAGAAAGAAACGGTGAATAATGAGAGTTGTTCATATTAACTATAAGATTGTAAAATAAAGTATATAATTGAGAAGAATAGGTACACTTTATTTCTGGTAATTCTTTATCTTCAAGTTCTCCATATTCTCAAATGATAAACTTTTGCAATCAAATACTGTACATGGTGTTCCAAGAATTGTTCTAGTTACTAGAACTACACACAAAAGTAGCACGTGCCCTCTGGGGCATTCAGAGCTAATGCTGAGAGAAAAACAGCATGCTATGATAAATACACATACAATAGTCAGGTGGTCTCAATTAAAATGTACACAGATTTCCATTTTCCTTTAAGAGAGGTATGAGTCTGGAGAGAGTTGGTAAGGAAACGCTTCATGCACAAAGTGATGTTATCACTGACTTACAAAAAATAATCAGGTAGAAGTGGGGTCGGAAGAGATAGGGACAGCTCAAGTCAGAGGGGAAATAGTGAGAAAATACTAGATTTAAAGCAGCGGAAAACAGATTTGGAACTGCAATTATATTGGGATGGCTGAGAAGTCTGGGAAAGAAATAGAGTGAGAGAGCTGTGAAAATAAACCCTGTGTGATAAGCTGGGAGCAGAGGCAAAGAATCTTCTAGAGCATGCCAGGAGTTTCAGATGATAGCCCATGAGAAATGGAGACACACTGGAGGGTATTAAGAAAAGGATTCTCATGATTAATTTTACATAGCAGGAAGAGGCAGCTGGGACATCAACTGCATTTTCTGGGGACTATTGCAAGGAGACAGGCTAGAGGTGAGGAAGGGCAATAGCAATAATACAAGAAATATAGAAAAGAGTCTGATAGAAAAGACACTAAGAAGGACAGCTTAATAGAGCTTGGTGACTGATTTTATTTGTGGGTAAAGAATACTGTGGGACAACTCTCATATTTCTTATTTTATATTAATATCACGACATTTGATGTCCTTATCTTTAAAAAAGAAAATTAACGCTTGTGTATAACGTCCTGTGCAGAATAAATTTAGATAATATTTGCAAATAATCTTCACTCTATATAACTTAAAGGAGAAATTCAAACAAATTTAATTCCTTCACCTTTTTCATACTTAGCAGATATTATTTTTGAAAATCAGAGAAATATTCTAATACTAGTCACAATTTGTGCCAATTAATACATAATTATATAGAATGCTTATTTCAATTGCTGGGATTAAAACAATTCCATTGAAATGTCATTTGAAACATAGTATTACACAGGCTAATTTTTATGTTGATTCCAGATACAAGAAAAAGTAAAAACCTGTTCTTAAACCTTTGAATACAATTTTTTCACATGGGAGTGTATTTCACACAAAAAATAATCCTCCAATAATCCTAAAAATCTAGAATTGAGCTGAAACTTAATAGCTTGTTCATATTTGAGATGAGGGTGACACTTGGCTGTGCTGAGGCCTTACATCTGGCTCTGTGCTCCTGGCGGCTTGAGGAACCATATGGGGTGGCAGGGATGGAGGCAGGGTTGGCTGCATGCAACACAAGCACTGCTGCTATACTACTGTGTTGGCCCCACGTTTACTCAGAGCTTTTAAATAGTTAAATTATTTTCCTATCAACTAAATTAACAGTAAGGATTTCAAATATCGAATCACTTTCTCATTTTGTTACTGATCTATGATATGAATTTGGATAGTAAAAGTATGTATGTGTGTACACAAATGTGCCATTATTATTTAGTCAATTGATTTTGTTGACAACTACAAGTTAGTTGTAAAGGAAACAAATTAAAATTTTATATATTATATACAGCAAAGCCTAGCATATTTGTATGTAAATGAGCTTTACCTAAATTAAACTCCATATTAATTTTACTGATCAAGATTCTATGAAAACTTTCCACTAATGTCAAGTAGGTCCTCTTATAGGACATCTAGCAGCATAGACCACTTAAAAAAGAATATAAGTCAATGAAATGCTAAATTAATCTTTCCTAAATATACCTTCCTTTTATTTATTTTTTTTTTACCATCTCTCCAGTGCCTTGTTTTTTATTTTTATTTTTATTTTATTTTTTTTTACAATTAAAAAGTTCATGTTTGGGTTTTGGTCATACAGTGTTTCAGCACCCGTCCCCTCCACCAGTGCCCATCTCCATACAAATAAAAAGATATACAATTAAAAAGTTCATGTTTGGGTTTTGGTCATACAGTGTTTCAGCACTTCGTCCCTCCACCAGTGCCCATCTCCCACCAACAACATCCCCGGTTCCCTACCCCCTAACCCAGCCCTGCTCCATGGCAGGTTCTTTATTTCTTTGCCTTTCTCTCTCTTTCTCTTTTCCTTCCCTTCTAGACTATGGATTACAGAACATACATTAAAAGGTTGTCATGTGAATCCTTTTTGCCTCTATTTCATGCTCCGTTCTAGGTTGGCATTAGTACCCTCGACTATTATTAGCACCCTGTTCCATTTTCTGTCTTTCTTAAACTCTGACTCCCACACG
Source organism: Cryptotis parvus (assembly GCA_021461705.1). Classification (NCBI taxonomy): domain Eukaryota; kingdom Metazoa; phylum Chordata; class Mammalia; order Eulipotyphla; family Soricidae; genus Cryptotis; species Cryptotis parvus. The sequence continues at coordinate 111,811 of JAJIBD010001771.1, read as the reverse complement.
TTTGTGATAATTTCCACCTTTGACAAGACCTCCCGATATATGCTTCACTTGACCTTGGATATTGGTATCATAATATGTACATATATATTTATGCCATGCAAATAAATGCAGTCATTCGGTATCTGTCTCTCTCCTTCTGGCTAATTTCGCTCAACATAATCTTCTCCATGTCCATCCATTTATAGGCAAATTTTATAACTTCATTTTTCCTAACAGCTGCATAGTATTCCATTGTGTAGATGTACCAAAGCTTCTTTATCCAGTCATCGATTTTCGGGCACTCTGGTTGCTTCCAGATTCTGGCTATTGTGAATAATGCTGCTATGAACATAAAAGTAGGGATGGTGTTTCCGCTGCGTATTTTTGGTTTCCCAGAGTAGATTCCAAGGAGTGGTATGGCTGGGTCAAATGGGAGTTCAATTTCTAGTCTTTGGAGGAAAGTCCATATTGTTTTCCAGAAAGGCTGTACCAGCCGGCATTCCCACCAACAATGGATGAGTGTCCCCTTTTCCCCACATCCACGCCAGCACTTGTTGTTCTTGCTCTTTTGAATATGTGCCAGTCTCTGTGGTGTAAAGTGGTATCTCATTGTTGTTTTGATTTGCATCTCTCTGATGATTAGTGATGATGAGCATTTTTTCATATGTTTTTTGGCCATTCGAATTTCTTCCTTGCTGAAGTTTCTGTTCATTTCTTCTCCCCATTTTTTGATGGGGTTGTTTGTTTTCTTCTTGTAAAGTTCTACCAGTGCCTGATATATCCTGGATATTAACCCCTTATCAGATGGGTATTGGGTGAATATTCTTTCCCATTCTGTGGACTGCTTTTGTATCTTAGTCACTGTTTCTTTTGAGGTGCAGAAGCTTTTTAGTTTCATGTAGTCCCATATGTTTATCTTTTCTTCTAGTTGCTTTGTTAGTGATGTTTCACCTTTGAAGATGCCTTTAGCTTCAATGTCGTGGAGGGTTTTTCCTATATTTTCTTCAATGTACTTTATGGATTCAAGTCTGATATTGAGATCTTTAATCCATTTTGATCTGATTTTTGTGCATGGTGTTAGACACAGGTCCAAATTCATTTTTTTACATGTTGCTGCCCAGTTTTCCCAACACCACTTATTGAAGAGGCTTTCCTTACTCCATTTTAGACTCATTGCACCTTTATCAAAGATTAAATGATCATGTGTTTGAGGTTGGGTGTCAGGATACTCAATTCTATTCCATAGGTCCACAGGTCTGTTTGGTTTAAATTTTAATTTATGCACTCATGAATCACTTTTTAAACTCTGCCAGTACTGACTACTGCATACCAATTCCTGAGTTTAGAACAATGCCTAGTGGATAATTTACTCTTATAGCACAAATAATAAAAAAATTGATCATATATAAGTTTTTATTTTGCAAGGTGTATGATACAGTATTGATACATTTATTTATTTTTACAGTGTGGGGTTTAAAGTCAGGATTTCACACTATAAGGTGTGTGCTTTACAAATAAGCCGTGTCCCGTGCCCTTTGTTCCTTGTTTTAATGAATATCACATATAGGCCAGAGAGACAGGACTGGGGTTAAGGTTCTTACATTATATATATAGATATTCTTACATATATTTTTATATATATATATGATATATATCTCTATATCTATCTATCTATCTATCTATCTATCTATCTATCTATCTATCTATCTATCTATCTATCTATCTATCTATCTATCTATCTATCTATCTATCTATCTATCTATCTATCTATCTATCTATCTATCTATGAAATTGACCACATGATCTTCAATCGAAGGTTTTGCCTGACCGATGTCACTGTCGTCCCAAAATTCCAAACAGCATTGGACCACCGTCTCTTTCGGTGCAAAATTCTACTTCACACAATGGGGAGAAAAGGCTGCAAAGTTTAAGAAGAGAACTACCAGAACGACCACCAACTGGGAAATCTTTGGCGCCATTGAGGCACCATGGGAAGATACCATCATTGATGACATCGATAAAAATAACAACCAACTGATTCAGCACCTCCATGATTGCAAGCAAAGAAAGAGAGAGAGAGAGAGAGAGAGAGAGAGAGAGAGAGAGAGAGAGAGAGAAAGCCACAAAAGGATGGCTGTCATCAAAAACTCTCGAGTTCATTCGCCAGTGTGGTAAGGTGTGGACCTCAGGCAACCAGATGCTAACGTCCAAGCTTGAACAGCAATGCAGAGAAGCAATAAAGGAAGACCTCAAAGAGAGAAGAGCAGAAGTGCTGGAGGATGCAACAGAAGACAGGAAAGCATTCACAACGCCCACCTGTCCTTCGCCAACTATAAGACAAAAATGACTGCCCTCCAACGTACTGATGGATCTATCACATCTTCCAGAAAGGAAATGGAAAAAAGTATCCATGAATTTGACTCAGATCTCTTTGGTAGCCACGTCACCTACCCACGTACCAAATTCCGCAGGATGGATATGTCATTCCCAACGTTCTCCCTTCTGAAATCAGAAATGCTATTTCATTGGCAAAGAAAGGAACAGCACCAGGCCCAGACAAAGTCAAATCCAAACACCTGAAGAATATGCCGTAAATACTCATTAATACACTAGCTCGCTATTCACACGCTACCTATCTGAATGTAAGATAACCTCCCAATGGAAAACCAGCAGGACAGTTCTACTGTTCAAGAAGGGAGACATTCATGACATTGGCAACTATAGCCCAATATGCCTGTTGTCTGTCATCTACAAACTGTTCACTCGAGTCATCCTGAACAGGATTGGCAGAACATTAGATGAAGGACAAACATGCGAGCAAGCTGGCTTCCGAAAAGGATTCAGAACAATTAACCATATTCATATGATAACCAAGCTCATTGAAGTTTATAAAGAGTTCAAGATGCCGTTCTGTCTCACGTTCATTGATTTAAAGAAAGCCTTTGATTCTGTGGAGACTGAAGCGGTCATTGAAGCCCCTAGCCAAACTGGGCATTCAAATCCAATACATAAAGATCCTTCGTGAGCTGCATTACGGTTTCACCACCAGGATCTCACCATTCTACAAGGAAGTGATCATCGACGTCAAAACAGGGGTTCACCAGGGTGATACCATTTCACCAAAACTCTTCAGCACCACCCTTGAGAACATCATGCGAAAATTAGAATGGGAAGGAATGGGAGTGAAGATAGACTGCCAACAACTACACCACCTATGCTTCGCTGATGACATCGTTTTAATAACAGCAAACATCAGCCAAGCTGCACAAATGATGGCTGACTTTGACAGGGAATGTGGAAAGGTAGGTCTACAGCTGAATCTGAAGAAAACTATGTTCATGAGAAATGAACTAGTTCCAGAGGCCCCACTCACTTTCAATGGAACAAACATCTCTGAATGCAGCAGCTATGTTTACCTAGGTCAAAAGGTCAACATAATGAACCACCTAAAACCTGAGCTGCACAGGAGGAAGAGAGCCGCATGGAATACCTTCAAAAACATCAAAGAAATAGTTAAAAAAAAAAAAAAAAAAAGAACCTCCGGCTCCGGGCACATCTTTTCGACTCCATCGTTCCCCCTGTATTAACATACACCTCAGAGACCTGGGCCCTATGAAAGCAGGACGAAAATGCTATTCGAGTTTCCCAAAGAGGAATCAAAAGAGCCATGCTTGGAATATCACGCCTCTCACTCAAGTGAGAGAAGGAATCCATAGTTCCGACCTCCATTGCTGTTCAAAAATCAAGGACCCAGTCTTCTTTGCCAGGGGCATCAGAAAAGGGATTTTTTTTTGTCTTAAGTATATTCACTACTCAAATCTACTATAAAAATAAATAGTTACAGGCCTTTAAGGTCTAACGATGTAATATATTGAATAATGCAAATGAACAACAGGACTTATTAAATCCATTAATCATATAAATATATTTATTAAAGATAGTGCTAAGAATTGTAATTTTAAATAAATAGACATATTTTGTTATATTAATTTTGTAGTAGTGAATTGAATTTTAAAACTTTAAATAATAAGAAAAGGGATATGATTGATGTTTAGAATTATTAAAGGTAAAAAAATCAGTAGATTAATTTACTGATTAATAATGGCCTATAGACATACGCCTCAGAGACCTGGGCCCTACGAAAGCAGGATGAGAATGCTATTCGGGTCTTCCAGAGAGGAATCGAAAGAGCTATGCTTGAAATATCACGTCTCACTCAAGTGATAGAAGGAATCCGGAGTTCTGACCTCTATCGCTATTCCAGAATCAGGGAAGTTGTCTCATTTGCCAAGGCATCGAAAATCAGATGGGCTGGACATGTAATGCAATTTGGAGACAACCGCTGGACTAGAGCCGTTACCGACTGGATCCCACAGGATGTCAAAAGATCATGTGGCCGCCCACCTACAAGATGGTCAGTCTTCCTTGTCAAGACCCTAAAGGAACGGTTTGAGGCTCTTCATATTCCTGAATCAACCAGATGCCATTGGGCTACATTGGTACGTAATAGAGTCCAAGGGGCAATGTTACTGGCGCCCACTCGAGCAAATTGATGAATAATGGGATTCAAGTGATCAAGTGATCAAGTGATCGAAAGTCAGATGGGTTGGACATTTAATGCGATTTGGAGATGACCACTGGACTAGAGCCGTTACCAACTGGATCCCCGGGATGTCAAAAGGTCATGTGACCGCCCACCTACAAGATGGTCAGGCTTCTTTGTCAAGACCCAGAAGTAAAGGTTCGAAACTCTTCACATTCCTGAAATAACCAGATGCCATTGGGCTACACTGGCACGTGATAGGGTCAAATGGAAATATTACTGGCTCCCTCTCGAGCAAATCGATGAATAATGGGATGTCAAGTGATCAAGTGATATATAGATATATTTATATATAAATATATAGATATACATCTATCCATATATAGAGATCTATCTATCTATCTATCTATCTATCTATCTATCTATCTATCTATCTATCTAGAAATAGTGTGAAGTATTCATAACTGTATTGTAGGGGGATTGTGGCTCCCCGCTCATGGAGATTCCAAAGCCCCAGGGACAAGGGATCTCCTGTGAATTTGTAGCCTTAACATTGCTTGGGGGGTGAGGGGATAACCATAGAAGTAGATGCTCGGGGCCTAGCTGGGCCCCTCGCACTACTCACTGTCCTTTAGGGCCTACACTGTTTCCCCTGATCTGTCTGCAGAATAAGGAGCAAGGCTAGAGGTTCCTGAATTTATTCTTCAATGTTTACTTTGTTTCATCTATTACTTGCTCTCTTCAGGAACCTCTCCTGAACCTGTGTCTCTCCCAGCGGTTTTTCCTGCAGATCTTTTCACTTCTGGATGCCTATGTTCAAGGCTCCTGGGCCTCTTCCAGGACGTCTCCTGTCAGGACTTACTCCTTAGGTCCTTTTAGCTCAGGGCTTTTCCTCTTCAGGGCTTCTTTCCTCTGAACTCCTTGTCTAAGTCATTATGTATTTCCCTAGTTACCTTGTTTCATCGTTTGCTACCATGTCTTGTGTCACTGAATCTGTCTCTAAGTCTTTTCTCCATGATGCCCTCTTGCCAGTGGTCCTAATACGCAGGAGATGTGAAGCTCTGTAGCCCTGTAGCTTTAATGCCAGTCCTCGGGTTCAGGCACCAGGCCTTGCAGCTCTGGTGCTGGCTCCTGCATCAGGAGCAGCTTCTCCTCCCTGGTGCTGGACATCTGGCTCAGGCACCAGTGGCCCATGGCCTAGGTGCTGGTCAGGCACCAAAGGTTGCTGCTCTGTTAGTCTGGAAGGCCTCTCCACCCCCCACCCCCCACCCCACCAGTATGCTCTCCTAGGGCCCCTAGCCCCTATTTATAGTCTTGGCCAGGTTCACAACCCTGGCCTTAATAGACCTTGGGAAGTACTGTGCCTTTAAGATCCCACAGGATCAAAGCCAGGTTAGACTTTCTTCTCTGAACACCCAAAACACTAGCTTTTAAAGTGTAACTACCAGTTGTCCATTTTACACAAGGCTTAAAGTGAAATGAGAAAGAAATTTCCTTTGAGACTCAATGACTGAGAATCACTGGAATAGCCAGGGGCCAGGACATGTTTTTTTTTTTTTTTTCCCAGATCCTGGACTACTTTGCTGATGAAGGAGTGAAGATACTGAGCAGAAACCTTGTCACTCTGATTTCTGCATTAATAAGATCAACCAACCACCAGTGACCAGTGTTAAAGCTGTCACAAGGACTCAGAGCAAAAGGCTGGACGCCGCATGCAGCAGGCCCAGGTGGCGTCACCTACTAGCTGGCCATGCCACTCAACAGAGATGCAGAGAGAGCTGCACCATGATCATTTGTGACTCTGAAAGGGACAGAGTTGCACATGCACACATAATTCAAATTTGTGATTAGCGAGCCTTTGCCTAGGGAGTGTCATTCTTTACAGACCATTGACTCTGAAGCTGGAGAAAATCTTGTATTGTTTCAGAAAACTCTAAGTGAGGAGACTATCACCTGGCAATGCAATGGGGCCTGTACTCTCACTGACTTGGAGAAAGGCAAAGATTATATAAATATAAATCCAAGCTGAAAAATATGTATTCTGTAGCGAGAAGGGGGGTATACTTGTGTTATCTGCAAAGCCTTGAAAACACTGAAGACGAGCAGCTTAATTCTTCCAATGGCTATATTAACTCTGCACAGCAAACTGACAGTTTTCACATGACTGGGATTGATGCGCAAATGACCAGAGTAAATTATCAAAACTTATATGAAAAGAATCCCCTAAGCTCTCAGAAGTTCTATTCTTGCCACATGGCAGTAGCTTTGAATTGGTCACTTGTTCTTCCTCCTGAAAACATTAACCCAAGATGGAGGCAGAGATGCTGGAGAAGCAATGTGCTTGCATTCCAAAATCAGACAATAACTTCCAAGATTAGAGAGCAGTATTCCCTCAGTGTGGTGTCTCATTCCAAAAACACTGATGGTAAAATCCTAACCCCTAGGAGACTGTCTGTATACCATACATAGGGCAGAGTTCCTGATTAGCATGAACGTTTTCATAAAAAAAAACAACTTTCCTACCTCTGACTGGGCAGTGTGAAGATACAGCAAGTTGGCGATTTGTACCTGGAAAAGAACTCAGGCAATGTGGTAAACATAAAGAACAAATGCACACTGTTTGGGTTGCCTCCAGAGGTGTGCAGGTTTAGAGATCAAGATGATGGAGGTGGTCAGAATTGTGCCTTTTTTGGGGAAGAAAACATAAGTGGAAGGGTGAATAGCTATATTTTCCAAAGAAAGTGAGTTCAGAAATAAAAAATGAGGAGTACAAATATTGCTATGGTCTGTTCTAATGTTCATTCTCTGCAACAGACTATTCATGAAAGTTATCAAGCTTGGTTGACATTGATGGCAGCATAGAAATGGATTGTCTGCTGCATCTATGGAAAGAACAGAGGCAAGATGAATTGAGAGTTCTTAGAGGCACAAGATGGGTAGAATGTTTACTTGGGCAGACTGAGGATTCATCTATACAGAGACCGTTTCTAGAGAGTCACTAGAATTGTCCTTATCAACCAGGGAAACAAAATTCAAGTTATTTTGCTATCAAAATAAGCTAAATTTTAGCAGAGAGGTAGCAGGGGATTGCAATGTAGGAAATGCAATCTACTGTGAAACAGAGACAGCTATGGAGAATAAAGAAGTAACTTGCCTTTGTAGAGGAAGGAAATACATGAGGAGGCACGGTTTAGGATACAACTTTAAGACAAGAGCAAGATACAGGATAGTAATGGCTAATTATAAGACAGAGCAAACCTTCCTTCTTCTAAAGTATGCTGACAAACTCCTTCAGAGGCTGCAGACCTAGACAAGCAGAGCAGGTGAGAAAGAAGCTCTTCCAGCTAGAGCAAGTTCTTCAGGCTTCATTCAAATTGATTTTCACCTAAGAAACATCTAAGGATATTTCTACCAGGAATCTTGTCTGATTAGTAATTTGTCAAAACAATTATTTACATTGGAAAAGAGGAAAAATAATTACTTAGTGCCTATTCATCAGGTCCCGTGCAGGTATTCTATTAGACAGTGGATGAGCTACCTGGGAGGGAATACTGTCTGCAAATCGGAGGCGGAGGCATTATCATCTAGCATTTGAGTGATATACACAAAGCCAAAGAAAGAGATAAAATTAGCTCCCAAAGCAGGTGTGCTTTATTTCTAAGAGAGGATGATGACATCCTCTTAGAAATAACACGCTGAAAATGTTTGCTGATTGAATGAATGAGTGAATCACTGATTCCCTTGGTAATCATAATACCATTTACCTGATTGTAGAATTCAGAACATTTTGTTGATGTAAGAATGTGCCCCCTTGCTACTGAAGATGCAAATCAGTAATTTAGCAACTACATCATGGTGTTTGAGAACAGGGAGCTGACTGCTACGTCAGGGGTTTCTTGGCTTCAGACACCTTGCAGGTTCAGAGTCAGAAAGCTGGGTTTGAAGCATTCTTTAAATAGTCAGCCAAACAAGTCAAAGGTTATTTAAACTATCCAGGGTGATTTGCATAAAATGTAATGTTTTCTCCCTCCATAACTGACCTGACCTGGACCACCTTTATTTCATGTAGGAGAAAAACCATTTTTTTTTAGGCAAATTGCTGAGGACAAGCTTGTTGCTAAGTTTTCCAACTATATTCAGCAATAACATACTCAAAAGAAGACTCTTTTAAATTTCATGGATAGCACAGGAAGACCATATATGTACATATGTACATATGAACATACCAAACATACATCTACATATAAAAATAATAGATAATCATAGGTGATATATATATATGACATTACAGTACTGAATAAAATGATATTTTTTCTTCCAAAAGTCACAGATTCAAATGTAGAGAAAGGAGCTGCAATATGATTTTTCTAGAATTAATTATGCAGTATATTTTTTGGGATGTGTTACTATTTCAATAAAAGTAACATACATTTGACAAAAAATATCAGTTCAGTGATCTAGACAAAATAGAAGAGCACAAATGGAAAATGGAATGTAAAAAATAAATTTATTCATTGTTATAATATCTGTATGGAAATAAAAATGAAATAATATAAATATGCCTAAGATCAAATAAACCAATGATAAATGCTGGAGATGCGAGGTGACTACAAGAGTATCCTACCCACACGGCAGAGACTGGCAAGCTACCAGTGTTGTATTTGATATGCTAAATACCAGCAACAATTATAGACCTCATTCCCACAACCTAATGGAATGGTTTGAGGCTCTTTATGTTTCTGGAGCAAGCAGATGCCCTTGGGCTCTACTAGCATGTGACAGGACATATGGAGATGTTACTGGTGCCCGCTTGAGCAAATCAATGATGAACAGGAAGACAAGTGATACAAGTGATGGAAAACTACATAGTCATTAAAGCAAATGGTATGTATAAATGTATCATAGTACCTTAAATAGGTTCTTAGGTTTAAAAAATAAAGGAAAAGAAAAAGGGAAAAAAAGACAAAAGAAGGATTAAAGGAAAGAAAGACAAATTTAATTTTTTCACTTTTTAAAAAAAAATTTTAAACGGAGTGGAATAGACCTGACTGTTCACTGCATTTTTAAAAAAATTTTATATTATACAACCGTTAGATATACAATTACAAAGATGTTCATAAAATGTTCATATTTGGGTTTCGGTCATACAGTGTTCCAGCACCCATCCCTCCACCAGTGCCCATTTCCCACCCCATGTCCCTGATTCCCTACCCCTGTCCCCTTCACCTGCCTCTATGGCAAGTTCTTTATTTATCTTTCTCTCTCTCTATTTCTGTTTTCCTTCCCTTCCACAATGTGGATTACAATACCTACATTAAGAGGCTATCATGTGTATCTTTTTGCGGTATTTAATGCTTAGTTCTAGGTTGGTATTAGCACTTTCGACAGTTATTAGCACACTATTCCATTCCCTGTCTTACCTAGCTTCTGACTCCCATAGGTTTGTGATAATTTCCACCTCTGACAAGACCTTCTGATCCATGTTTCGCCTAACCTTGGATATTGGTATCAGAATATGTACATATATATTTATGGAGTAGAGTTTTGGGCCCCGCCCTTTCCTCCGCCTCCATGCCAGTTGCCCCAGAAGAGAGAGACCCACCCACACCAGACTCAGTTAATTTGCAACTCCGGAAGAGATCCAGACCCATCCACTTCAGACCCACAGCTGCGCTGCTCGGCTGGCCCCATGTGGAAGCAACCCATGGAGCTGACCTCCCGGTAAGGGGCTCCGGCCAGCCCCTGGCCGAGTCCAACATTGCTCCAAGGGTTTGCTCTCATGAGCGGGGAGAGACCATGCTGGAAGAACTTGGAGTGGAGTTTTGGGCCCTGCCATTTCCTCCGCCTCCATGCCAGTTGCCCCGAGAGAGACCCACCCACGCCAGACCTACATGTCCCTTGGCGGGCGGCCGCAAAGCAGCTGCGCAATATTTTTTTCAGGATACTGAATTTTGCATAAGGTTCTTTCCAATTTCTTTCACATTTATACATAGTAAACAGTTATAGAAATGTTTTAACTGATACCAGTAAGACTAGCAAGAAGCCAGAACAAACCACACATCATGCAGTTAGTCATTCTCAACATCCAGACTCCATAGTTCCTCAGAGCTCCATCCAAGAGAAAACCTGATCTTCTCCCTTTAAGTTTCATCAGTAAATGCTCGGGTTGAGAACCTTCTACTGAGACTATACCACCTACATGGTAAAAGCCTGGAAAGCTACCGTGTTTTATTTACTTTTTATGCCAAAGACTAGTAACTATTATGGACCTCAGTTCCATAACCTGAAGAATGGTTTCGGGCTCCTCCTGTCCTTGTAGCAAGTAGATGCCCTTGGGTTGCACTTGCTTGTGACAGGACAAATGGAGATATTACTAGTGCCCACTCGAGCAAATCGATGAACAATGGGAAGACAGTGATACAGAAATAAATGCAGAAATTATATATCTGTCTCTTTCTGGCTAATTTCACTCAACATGATCCTCTCCATGTACATCCATTTATAGGCAAATTTCATAACTTCATTTTTCCTGACAGCTGCATAGTATTCCATTGTGTAGATGTACCAATGTTTCATTATCCATTCATCTATTCTTGACACACTGGTTGTTTCCAGGTTCTGGATATTGTGAATAGTGCCGCTTTGAACATAAACGTGCTGATGGTGTTTCTACGGTGTGTTTAAGGCTTCCCAGGGTATATTCCCAGGAGTGGTATGGCTGGATCAAATGGGAGTTCAATTTCTAATTTCTAGTCTTTGGAGGAATATCCATATTGTTTTCCAAAAAGGCTGTACTAGTCAACATTCCCATCAGCAATGAATTAGTCCGTTTTTCCCCGCATCCACACAGCATTTGTTGTTTTTGCTCTTTTGAATATGTGCCAGTCTCTGTGGTGTGAGGTGATATCTCACTGTTGTTTTGATTTGCATCTCTCTGATGACTATTGATGATGAACATTTTTTCATATGTCTTTTGGCCATTCGAACTTCTTCCTTGTCAAAGTTTCTGTTCATTCCTTCTTCCCATTTTTTTGATGGGGTTGGCTGTTTTCTTCTTGTAAAGTTCTATCAGTGCTTGATATATCCTGGATATTAACCCCTTATCAGATGGGTATTGGGTGAATATTCTTTCCCATTCTGTGAACTGACTTTGTATCTTGGTCATTGTTTCTTTTGAGGTGCAGAAGCTTTTTAGCTTCATGTAGTCCGATATGATAATCTTTTCTTTTTAGTTGTTTTGTTAGTGGTGTTTCTTCTTTGAAGATGTCCTTAGCTTTAATGTCGTGGAGGGTTCTTCCTATATTTTCTTCAATGTACTTTATTGATTAAGGTCTGATATTGAGATCTTTAATCCATTTTGATGTGATTTTTGTACATGGTGTTAGACAGAGGTCCAAGTTAATTTTTTTACATGTAGCTGCCCAGTTTTACAGTACCACTTGTTGAAGAGGCTTTCCTTGCTTCATTTACTACTTTTTGCTCATTTATCAAAGATTATGTTCATGTATTATAGGCTGGTTTCAGGATACTCAACTCTATTCCATAGGTCCACAGGTCTGTTTTTATTCCAATACCAAGCTGTTTTAATTACCGTGCTTTGTAGTAGAGTTTGAAATTCGGAAAGGTGATGCCTCCCATCTTATTTTTCCAAAGGATTGCTTTAGCTATCCGTGGCGGTTTATTATTCCATACAAATTTCAGAAGTGTTTGGTCAATTTCTTTGAAGAATGTCATGGGTATCCTTATAGGGATGGCATTGAATCTGTATAAAGTTCTAGGGAGTATTACCATTTTGACAACATTGATTCTCCCAATCCACGAGTAGGGAATGTGTTTCCACTTCCTTGTGTCCTATTTTATTTCTTCAAGTAATGTTTTCTAGGTCCTTTACGTTCTTTTGTCAAACTGATTCCTAGGTATTTAATTTTCTGTGGCACAATTGTGAATGGGATCATTTTCTTTTATGTCTCTTTCTTCTCTTTCGTTATTTGTATATAGGAAAGTCACAGATTCTTGGGTATTGATTTTGTACCCTGTTACTCTACTATATTGTTTCTAGGAGTTTTTCGGTAGAGAGTTTAGGGTTCTCTAGGTATAATATCATATCATCTGCGAATAGTGATAACTTGACTTCTTCCTTGCCTATCTGGATTCCCTTAATATCCTTTTCTTCTCTGATTGCTATGGCAAGTACTTCCAGTACTATATTGAATAAAAGAGGTGAGAGAGGGCAACCTTGTTTTGTCCCTGATCTTAGGGGGAAGGCTTTTAATTTTCCCCATTGAGAATGATACTTGCTGTGGGCTTTTAGTAGATCTTGAGGAAGGTACCTTCAATTCCCATTTTTTGGAGGGTCTTAATCATGAACAGATGCTGGATCTTGTCAAATGCTTTTTCTGCGTCTATTGACATGATCATGTGTTTTTTAAAATTTTTTTCTCTTATTTATGTGATTTTTTATGTTGACTGACTTGCAAATGTTGAACCTTCCTTGCATTCCTGGGATGAATCCTACTTGGTCATGATGTATAATATTTTTGATGTGTCTTTGGATTCTGTTTGCTAGTATTTTGTTGAAGATCTTAGCATCTGTGTTCATGAGGGTCTGTAATTTTCTTTCTTTTGTGTTGCCTTTCCTTACTTTGGGTATCAGAGTGATATATGCCTCGTAGAAGCTGTTTGGGAATGTTTCTGTTTCTTCTATTTCCTTGAAGAGCTTGAAAAGGACAGACAGTAAGTCCTCCTTAAAAAATTTGGTAGAATTCACTAGTGAAACCATCTGGACCTGGGCTTTTGGGTTTGGAAAGACTTTTAATTACTGTTTCAATTTCTTCAATGGTGATAGGCTTATTCAGGTATTGAAGGTCTTCTTGTTTCAGTCATGAGAGGGGTTATAGGACTTCAGGAATTTATTCATTTCTTCTAGGTTCTCATGTTTATTGGCATACAGGTTCTCAAAATAATCTCTGATGATATTTTGGATTTCTGTAGTTTCTCTTGTGATGTCACCATTTTCATTTCTGATTCTGTTTATTTGGGTTCTCTCTTTCCCTCTCCCTTACAATTCTTGCCAGTAGCTTGTCGATCTTTTTATTTTTTCAAAGAACCGGTTCTTGGTTTCATTAATCTTTTGGATTGTTTTTTGGGTTTCCAGCTCATTGATTTCCTCTCTAATTCTTATTGTTTCCTTCTTTCTTCCTGGGTTGGGCGCCTTTTATTGGTCTTTTTCTAATATTTTGAGCTGTGAATTCAGGTTATTTATGTGGGCCATTTCTTCTTTCCTGATGAATGCTTGCAGAGGTATAAACTTTCCTCTTAACACTGCTTTCACCTTGTCACATAAGTTCTTATAGCTGTTGTCTTCATTTTCATTTGCTTCCAAAAAATATTTGGATTTCCTGTTTGATTTTTTCTATGACCCATTGGTTGTTCAGCAGCGAGCTTTTCTGTTTCCAGGTGTTTGGTTTGACTCCATGCTTCTGTGTACGGTTAACTTCTATTTTCAGTGCATCATGGTCTGAAAAGATAGTTGACACAATTTCTATCTTTATTATCATATTGAAGTATGCTTTGTGGCTCAGCATGTGGTCTATCTTGGAAAATGTTCCATGTGCACTGGAGAAAAATGTGTATTCAGCTTTTTGGGGATGGAAAGGCCTATATATATCCACTTGCTCTCTTTATTTCATTTCTTCCTTCAGAGCCAGTATTTCCCTGGTGTGTTTCAGTCTTGTCCATCTATCCGTAGTTGATAAAGCAGTGTTAAAGTCTCCAACTATTATTGTGCTACTGTAAATGTCTTATTTGAGGTCTATTAACAGCTGTTTTAAATATTTTGCTGGTCCTTCGTTCGGTCCATATATGTTTAGTAGTGTGATTTCTTCCTGGTATACATACCCCTTAATTTTTAGGAAATGGCCTTCATTGTCCCTTCTAACCTTTAACAGCCTCAAGTCTATATTGTCAGATACTAGTATGGCCATGGCGTCCTTTTGGGGGAGTTGTTTGCATGGAGAATGGTTTTCCAGCCTTTGACTTTGATTCTGTGTTTGCTCTGATTATTCAAATGTGTTTCTTGTAGGCAGCAGAATGTTGGATTCAGTTTTTTTAATCCATTTTGCCACTCTGTGTCTCTTCATCGGTGCATTTAGGTGATTGTCATCGGATTTTGTGCCATCCTTCTGTTTAATCTTGTGTTTTTGGGTTCTGTCTTATTTTACAGTAGACGCTTCAATCCTTCTTTTAAAGTTGGTTTTGAGTCTATGAAGTTCCTGAGTTGTTGTTTATCAATGAAGTTTTGTATCTTTCTTCACATCTAGCCAGGTAAAGAATTCTTGTAAGTCTAGCCAGGTAAAGAATTCTTGGTGAGGCCTGCAATTCATTGAACCTTTTCACAATATCCCACAGTTGTTTTCGGGCTTGGATTGTTTCATCTGAGAATTCTGCTGTAAATCTTAGGGATGCTCCTTTGTAATGATTTCCTTCTTTGATCTTGCTGCTTTCAGTATTCTATCTCTGTCTATCGTTTTTGTCATTTTAATCAGGATGTGTCTTGGAGTATTCTTATTGGGGTTTCTTTTAGCTGGTATCCTATGGGCCTCCTGAATCTGAAAGCATGCATTCTTCAGTTCAGGGAACTTCTCAGCAATGATAGCTTTGACAGTTTCTTCTTCATCAGGGTTTTCTCCTTGCCCTTCTGTGACCCCCAATTATCCGTATGTTATTCCTTTTGACTTCATTCCAATTTTCTCTGGTAATCTGTTCGTTGATTGTGAGTCTTTTATCCATCTTCTGCTGTTGTGTAGAAAATCTTTGAGCTTCATCTTCGAAATCACTAATTCTTTCTTCAGCAGTTGTTACTTTGATTTGGTTTTTCCAATGTGTTTTTCATTTCACTTACCACATTTGTAATATCTTTCATTTCTGCTTGCATTTTGGTTTGAAATTTACTCATTTCTGCTCTCATATCCTCTTATATTTTATTGACTTTGCATTCCATTGCTTCTTTGAGTTCCTTATGCATCCATAACAGTTTCTTTCGAAATTCCTTATTGGAGAGGTTATATAGCTCATTGTTATTGCTTGGTTCATCTGGATTAGTGACTTCACTCACTGAGCTTGATGGAATTCTGCGTTGCTTTTACCATAATGGCTATTGTAGGTTGAAAATGTGTGTTCTCTTGGCTAGAATGTATAGTTAGTAGGTGCCTGGGTTGTTTGCAGTTTGGCGTTGGTGGCAAGGAATAGAGGACAGATGCTCTCTGGTGTCTCAGGTAAGATAAGTATTCAGTGTTAACGCATATGTGCTAGTGTGTCCGCGCGGTTTTGAGTTTGGGGATGTCAGTGGGTTGTTCCTGAGTGTTTCTGTGTGGTGCCCAGGTGCCAACACACCTGATAGAAGGGATGAGAAGAAGCGTCAGGGCAAGCTGGGCGGAAGTAGTCTGGCGGCAGGTCCAAGGATTTGTGTGCCCTGGCCACTTTGGTGCAAGTTCCGACCCTTTACCCTGGGACTGAGTGTCTCCACGTGGTGCAAACGCACCTGATAGAGGGGATGAGAAGAAACGTTGGGGTGAGCTGGGCAGAAGTCTAATTTTTCACTTTTTAATCTACAGAAGTTCTAGTGATAAAAGTCAATAAAATTTGAAAAGCAAAAAATGAGTTTTGAAAAGTTTCCCTTTTCAACTTTAAAGTCCTCTGGTCTCCAGCTTATTTTTAGTTATAGTTACATGTTAGTTTTTCAATTTTTTATATAATTAAAACTATTTTTAATTAATTAAGAGAGTGGTTATTCTACATATGTACATATACATATAAGTTTTATAATTATCATTACATATGAATGAATGATAATTCATATGTAATGATAATTACATGGTTAATGCAATAACTCTTCTGCATTTAGAGAAAAACAAATTCAAAAGAAAGCTTCGTAATGTAGTCAATTTTATGTCTACTTTGAAATTTTATCAGTGCTTTTTCCATTTAGAAATCAGTAGCTGCTAAAACAGTCTTTCTAGTGTAAGTATCATATAATATAGTAATTTTGACACTAAATAAAGTCGTGACCTCCTTCCACCACTACCGTGGAAGGAAATAAAGTGCCTCAAATGAAGAGAGCTTCTAAATGAAGAGAGGCTGCTAACGCAAACTCGTATTTCAGGTCATTCAGACAAAGCACCTTTTACAAGGCAGTTAATGTGTCCCAAATTATAGTTATTAAGTAATATAGAATCTATGGTGCATCTGAAAAATAGGAGCTTAGTGAAACAAATTGCAGACAGGTTAATGTACAGCATAACAGTTACAGTTAATGATATTATGTTTTGAAGAGTTTTGGGGAGATTAGATATTAAAGCTTGTCATCAATAGAAAAAAATATGACTAATGGATGATAACTAAACTCATGATATTATTTTACAATCTATATATGTCAAATAATTGTTGAACATTATAGACTTACAGTAAGTTGTATGTCAGTTATGCTAGTAAAACTAAGTGCAGGTGGATTTCATACACAAAATTAAGTATGACAAGTGCTAGTATAGAGAGAAGAGGATTGAGTTTATTTATTTATTCACATTTCAGTTCTTTGCTTCATTATATAGAAAATCTTTTTTGTAAATAACTTATGTAAAGATTTGGAAAAAATCCTTACATCAATATCATATAAAGTTACATTTTTATTAAGATTCAAAATAAACAAGACTTTATAGGCAATATTTCAAGTTTAAATTTCAGAGTATTGGGTGTTAACTTAGTTATCTTAGAAATTGAATTTAGAACAGAAGTGAGAAATTTTAGATGTGGCAATATTGACCAATTATATTTCCTATGTTATCAAATGTTCCTGATAGGGAAGGAAAGCAGAGAATCAATAGTGCTTTAAGCCTACAGGGGATTTATTGGTTTGCACAATTGCAAAAGATCAGAGGTAGGGATGGCTTTAATCATGGTGTCACTGTATGACTGTTATTCCAATCAAAGCTGCAGGTCTTAGCTGTACTTACTCTAACAAATAGTTTCATCTTAAAATTATCCCTTCTAATAACAAAAATGGCTGCAACGATACCTAGCCACACACATTCTCACTATAATATACCCAAGAAGGAAAACCATTTTTCTTTTTACCACCTCAAGGAGAGAAGAAATATCCTCCCCTCCTCCAAATTTAGAGAACCTATTACTGAAACCTATTGTTCTCTACTTTGCTATGTGCTGTTTTGCTACCACAACAGACAGGCAGAGAGGTCTGAGGTACAATGGGTAGTTTCAGGAAAGCACAAGCTATTTTCCTATCTCAAAAAATTCAAAGTTATTTGATTCCCAAGTCCCAATACCTTGGAATGGAAGTTTTCTAAAGGAAAACCAGTAATAAAAAGTGATGATATGAAGAAGAAGGGGCGAAAGGGACGCAATGAGGCTTGCTTAAGAAAGATTGTAGGGGTGAACTACAAAAGGAAAAGAGGAAAACTAGGTAAGAAATAAATGCAGTAGGGGCCAGAGCGATAGCCCAGCGGGTAGGGTGTTTGCCTTGCACCCGGCCGGCCCATGCTGGCCCGGGTTCGATCCCAGGCATCCCATATGGTCCCTGAGCACCTCCAGGAGTAATTCCTGAGTGCAGAGCCAGGAGTAACCCCTGAATATTGCCGGGTGTGACCCAAAAAAGCAAAAAAAAAGGAAAGAAATGCAGTAACTTAGACTCAAGATAATGAATCTTTAGCCCAGAATTTAGCTGTGGCAATGAAGATATTAACAGGCACAAGAGGCCTAAAACCATGGCAGCAGAACCACATGGTATACTAGCTCTACCCCAAACTTCAGAAATGCTAATAGAAGCTATAAATGATGTGCATAGTATTACACATCATACCTTATTAAAATGATTGTTTGCTTTAAGTGCACAATTTTAGGAGCAGGATCTATAAGAAAAGATAAATGGCAAAAAATAAGGAAAGAAATGACATGGAAAATGTGTCACATGTCCCTTAAAACTAACCTACTAGAAGTATGGGGGGAAAAATCAGGAAACTTTAAAGGTATTTCTAAGGCCAATAGAAAGCTAATATAAAATGACTAAGACAATGAGCTTGACTGTACCATGACTAGCAATATTAAAAACAAAATATTGGCTTGAAATTAACTCGAGAAAATTTTGTGAGAAGAACAACTTGAAAGCCCTTAGGATTATCTAGAATACACATCAAGTACAATTCTACGGAGAATTCTGCTGTTGCCATTTTCTTTTGAACTATGTGAAGTTATCACTAGAAAGTAAAGGTTTTTGTGGCAAAACTGGAATTACTGATTATAAACCTGTTTTTATTCTCAGTGATAGTGTTGTGTCTGATTCCCATTAATTCAAGTGAACCTCAATTCGACAAGGCCTGCATTGAATATGTGGAATCTATATTTATTCTTTCAAGATATAAGGATCAAGAACTTTTAAATATAAGGAAATGTATTTTCCTTTGATTATCTGGGGTTCAAACCCCACCTTTCACTCCGATTTTCTGGTGCTTTTGAAAAAATAATTTTCAGGGATACCATATATGCTGTTCAACATTTATATGTAGACCTCATGGAGTCTGTATGCAATTCTCTCTTTCAAAAATATGAACACATATTTTTTGAGCTTATAAACAAGTAATCAGATACACTAAACATCTATCTCCGAAAATATGTAGCCCTATACATACTAATATTAAAAAAACATTTATAGATGGGTATACAAACACTGCAAATTGATATGGCTATACTAACTCTTTTTTTTTTTTTTTTGCTTTCTGGGTCACACCCGGCGATGCTCAGGGGTTGGTCCTGGCTCTGCACTCAGGAATTACTCCTGACGGTGCTCAGGGGACCATATGGGATACTGGGGATCGAACCTGGGCGGCATGAGCCAGCCACGGTGCAAAGGCAAATGCCCTACCCGCTGGGCTATCGCCTCCAGCCCTACTAACTCTTTTTTTAAACAAAGTAACTATTTTTTAAATATTTTATTATATCATAGTGAGATATACAATTACAAAGATGTTCATAAGATATTCATATTTGGGTTTCGGTCATACAGTGTTCCAGCACCAATCCCCTCCACCAGTGCCCATTTCCCATCACCGGTATCCCTGAATCCTCCCCTTCCCCTAGCCTGCCTCTATGGCAGATTCTTTATCTCTTTCTCTTTCTTTCTCTTTCTCTCTTCCTTCCCTTACACATTGAGGATTATAATCACTTGATCATTTGATCATTTGATATTCCGTTATTCATTGATTTGCTCAAGCGGGCACCAGTAATGTTTCCATTTGACCCTGTCACATGCCACTGTAGTCCAATGACATCTGTCTGTTTCGGGGATATTGAGAGCTTCGAATTTTTTTTTTAGGGTCCTGATAAGGAAGTCTGACATCTTGCAGGTGGGCGGCCACACGATCTTTTGGCGTCCCTTGGGATCCAATCAGTAATGGCTCTAGTCCAACGGTCATCTCCAGATAGCATTATATGACCAGCCCATCAGATTTTCGATGTTCTGGCAGATGAGACAGTGTCCTTGATTTTAGAAAAGCGAACGGAGGTCGGAACTCTGGATTCCCTCTCTCACTTGAGTGAGGCATGATATTCCAAGCATGGCTTTTTCAATTCCTCTTTGGGAGAACCAAATGGTATTCTCATCCTGCTTTCTTAAGGTCCAGATCTCTGAGGCGTATGTCAATACAGGGAGAACGGTGGAGTCAAAGAGTTGTGCCTGTAGCCGAGTTTCTTTGTTATTTTGACTATTGTTTTGATGTTTTTGAAGGCAGTCCATGCCACTCTTTTCCTCCTGCGCAACTCAGGTTTCAGGTCATTCATCATGTTGACTTCTCGACCTAGGTACACATAGCTGTTGAATGGGGCCTCTGGAACTAGTTCATTTCTCATGAACATAGTTTGGTCGAGATTCAGCTGTAGACCTATCCTTCCACATTCTCGGTCAACGTCTGCCAGCATATGTGCCACTTGGCTGATGTTTGGTGTTATTAGAACGATGCCATCAGCGAAGCGTAGGTGGTGTAGTTGCCGGACATCTATCCTCACTCCCATTTTTTTCCCATTCTAATTGTCGCATGATGAACTCGAGGAGGGCGCCGAAGAGTTTTGGTGAAATGGTACCACCCCTGCCGAACCCCTTTTTTACGCCGATGATCACTTCCTTGTAGAATGGTGAGATCCTAGTGGTGAAACTGTGATACACGAAGGATCTTTATGTATTGGGTTTGAACGCCCCTGTTTGACTAGGGGCTTCTATGACTGCTTCAGTCTCCACAGAATGAAGGCTTTCTTTAAATCAATGAAAGTGAGACAGAGCAGCGTCTTGAATTCTCCATAGACTACGATGAGTTTGGTTATCGTGGTGGATATGGTCGATTGTGCTGAATCCTTTTCAGAAGCCAGCTTGCTCTCATGGTTGTTCTTCATATAATGTCTGCCAATCCTGTTCAGGATGACTCGAGAGTGAACAGCATCAGGCCCAGACAAGATCAAACCCGAACACCTGAAGAATCTGTCGCCAGTTCTCATCAATACACTGGCTCGACACACTACTTGACCGAATGTAAGGTGCCCTCCCAATGGAAAACTAGCAGGACAGTTCTACTGTTCAAGAAGGGAGACATTCATGACATTGGCAACAATCGCCCCATCTGCCTATTGTCCATCATATACAAACTGTTCACTAGAGGATTACATTACATACATTTAAAGGTTATCATGTGTATCTTTTTGCCTGTTTTTAATACTCAGTACTAGGTTGGTGTTAGCACTTTCGACAATTATTAGCACACTGTTCCATTCTGTCTTACCTAACCTCTGACCCCTACTGTGATCCTTGTGCTCACAGTGCTATTCTCTCCATCTCCTCCTCTCTAGGTGTGCAGGACACAGGAGTCCTTACTAACTCAGAAATGTTCCTGACCTCTGGAGGAAAGGTTACAGAAAACAAATGTACACTTTAAATAGGTTAACAGTGTGATAATTTCCACCTTTGAAAAGCTATACTAACTCTTACCAACTACACTGAGGAAAGAACTTTCACTGTCTCCTACTGTGTTCTCCTTCCTCCAGCCTTCTCCACTGAAACCCGTCATCCGATGGGACCCAAGCCAGTCTGCTACACTCAGTCCCATAATCCATCCCAAAACTCAGTGTTGTTCTCGTGCTGTCTCTCATAATTTCTTCCATAAACCAACCTATTTTGACTCTTTCAAAATTTATATCATGTCTTCTGAATTGCCCCTTACATTTAAATACTTCAATTAATTATTTACCTTGAATTTAGGATGGTTTTTATAAAGGATTCATAAACTGTCTCAAAATATGATAAATACTTCAGTGACAGGACAGTAAAAGGGCATTTGGAGAATACTGTTCCTTCAACCTCAGGAGAAAAATTCACATTTTGCAGTAAAGCATGCCATTTCCTTGTGCTCACAGTGCTATTCTCCCCATCTCCTCCTCTCTAGGTGTGCAGGAAACAGGAGTCTTTACTAACTCAGAAATGTTCCTGACCTCCTGAGGAAAGGTTACAGAAAACAAATGTACACTTTAAATAGGTTAATATATTTAAATATATAATTTTAATAAGAATGTGGTCAATATTTCTTCTTTATTATCTACATGTTTTTTCATGAAAACTTTTTATATTATTTTATTAAGTCTAAGATTTAAAAAGTCAAAAATGTTTATCTTGCACTAACTATAAGATAAAATATGAGAAAGAACCTTTGGTTCTCTCAATTTTAAAATAGGTATTAACACTGTTGGTGGGAATGTCACTTGTACAACCTTTTGGAAAACAATCTGGACATTCCTCAAAGACTAGAAATTGAGCTCCCTTGACCCAGACCACTTTGGGAATATACCCTGGAAGTAAAAACACACAGCGGAAACACAACCGCATTACATAGCAGCCTATCACAATAGCCAGAACCTGGACAACCAATCTGGAACTGATGACTGGATAAAGAAACTGTGGTACACTACAATGGAATACTATGCAGCTGTCGAATAGTATGGAATTTGCTATAATGGATGGATATGGAAAGAATCATGTTGAGTGAAATTAGTCAGAAGGAAAGAGAGAGACATAGAATGACTGCATTTATTTGCTGAATAAAGCCGGAGGGGAGTCAGAGGTTGTTTAGTAGGAGGGAACATGTGTGAATAAATGTCAAAGTTCGATGCTAAATAGAACTGGCAGAAGGCGGGGGGGGGGGGGGGGGGGGAGAGGGAGAGGGGGGGGAATTGGGGGGGTGGTGGCTGGTGGGCCTGGTGGGGGGGGGTGTGGCCTGTGGGCCGCCCCAGGGGAGAAAGGTGGTTAAAGGTATTAATATAATTGTTTACCTAAAGAGCTAGGGGGGTAATGATGATTTCAGCCAAAATCATGCTATCTGGTTTTGCCACTGTCATCTATGGGAACAAAATCCTCAGAGACCATCTCACTGGGAAAAATCATGTAAAACTTCTATTGCTACAGTAGATGTTTCCGCTAGACTCCTTGAAGTATTTTCCTTTAAGCTATTAAAGCTATTTGAACCCAAACTAACTTCTTGGTCTGCATTATATGCAGACCAAGAAGGAAATAATAAGATTTCCTTCACCTTTTAAACTTGTCATCTACAGAATACTCCTGTATTGTGAACGATGTATGTATTCCAATTGGAACAAAAAGTATACAGTTCAAAGGAATTAGCAATGAAATTAAATATGCTAAATAAGTTAACATATTTAGGATTAATTCTATTTAAGCTCTGCTAACATGATATAGCCTTGCAGGGAAATTAAAGGGTGCCATAATTCCAATATTTGGGCATTGAACATTAAATACTAAACCCACATATCCCTGGAGATTCGAAGCATTTTCAAGTCCTCCTTTTGCCACAGGGAGTTGAAATCTTCCTCATTTGGCAGAATCCAAATCTATGAATGAGTTCAATAAGTTCCAGGGAGGACCCTAAAGCTCCAACTACATGAATGAAATCTGAATGTGCTATATCAAATTTCGGTCACAGCTAAATATTTTAAACTGTTATAGACCTCATTCCCATGACCTGATGGAATGATTTGAGGCTGTTTATGTTCCTGGAGCAAGCAGGTGCCCTTGGGCTCTACTTGCATGAGACAGGTCATATGGAGATGTTACTGGTGCCCTCTCGAGCAAATCGATGATTAACGGAAGACAGTGATACAGTGATACAATAGTTTCCTGCAACACTCCATTATTATTATTATTATTATTATTATTATTATTATTATTATTATTATTATTATTCTCTGTATAAACTGGGGTATAAATTTTTAAATTTTAGATATTTCAGATATTCCACATAAATACTGAAACTTTTAAGTAGCATGAAGTTCAAAAACTTAAGTGGGATATTTGATAGAGAATGAACTCCACTAGGAACTAAGTGAAATCAATGGAAACAGGAAAGGAAGAGAAAAAAAATCTATAAGCATAATCCAGCCACTATGACGATTAAATTGTTTTCTTTATTTATAATATAATGCCCAAAGAAATTATGAAAACTATTTGATTTTGTATAGCTATCTCCTACCCAGCAGAGCCTGGCAAGCTATCCATGTTTTATTTGATATGCCACAACCAGTAACAATTATGGACCTCATTCCCATGACCTGAAGGAATGGTTTGAGGCTCTTCCTGTCCCTGAAGCAAGCAGATGCCCTCGGGCTACACTTGCTTGCAACAGGACATATGGAGATGTTACTCGTGCCTGCTCAAGCAAATAGATGAACAACAGGAAGACAAGAGATACAAGACAAGTGATACAAGATTACTACTACTACTACTACTACTGCTGCTGCTGCTGCTGCTGCTGCTGCTGTTGCTGTTGCTGTTGCTGCTGCTGCTGCTGCTGTTGCTGTTGGTGCTGCTGCTGCTGCTGCTGCTGCTGCTAATACTTACTACTGCAGCTACTACTACTACTACTACTACTACTACTACTTCGGCTACTACTACTACTACTTTTTACAAATGACTATTAGGAATTTGTAAAAATCCACAATGTTACTTTCAGGATGAGTATAAAACTTAGTATGTTTGATAAATTGCTATAGAAATTTAGTATATTTCATAAGTCCTATTAAAATCTTACAGAACTAAAGCATTATAAAATATAAGAATGAGGGCTGAAGCCATAGCCTAGCGGGTAGGGCATTTGCCTTGCACGTGGCCGGCCTATGCCAGCCCAGGTTCGATCCCCGGCATCCCATATGGTCTCCCGAGCACCACCAGGAGTAATTCCTGAGTGCAGAGCCAGGAGAAACCCCCTGAGCATTGCCGGGTGTGACCAAAAAACAAAAATAATATAAGAATGATGTTAAAAGTATAGACCATGTGAAATAAGATGAATCTTTTATCTCAGTTTCTATAGGCTGGCACTGGCTTCGATAGCCTAAAAAATCGGGCTCTAAGGAATTTCATATTCCAAAAGGAGAAAACAAACTAACCTTAATGGGGCTGCAGTGATAGCACAGCAGGTAGGGAGCTTGACTTGCATGTGGTTGACCTGGATTCTATCCCTGGCATCCTGTATGCTCCCCTGAGCACTGCCAGGAGTAATGGTCCTCTGAGCACAGAGCCAGGAACAATCCCTGAGTGTCACTGAGTGTGACCCCAAAAGCAAAAGAAAAACCAACAAAAACAAAGCCACCCCAAAAAAGTTATGTTGAACTGACATATTACCAACTTTTTTAACTGAAAATATAAATTAAAACTCAAACTTAAAAAAAGCACTGAACTCTATAACATCTCTATACATATAATCTTTTAAGAAGAGCAATTTTTGTGAAGATTTTACTGTAAATTGGGGTTGTCATATGCATCATCAAAAGAACACATAAAAATATTACTTGTGGAGAGTTTTTATCATGAATGGGTCCTGGAACTTGCCAAACACTTTCTCTGCACCTATTGATATGATCATATGGTTTTTATGTTTTCTTTTATTGATCATCATTATGTTGATTGACTTGCAAATGATGAACCATCCTTGCATCCCAGGATCAATCTTAGTTGGTCATGGTGTACAATCTTTTGATGAGTCTTTGGATTCTGTTTGCTAGTATTTTGTTGAAGATCTTTGCGTCTATCTTTATCATGGGTACTGACTTGCAATTTTCTTTTTTTTTTTTTGTGATGTCTCTGTCTGATTTGGGTATCAGAGTGCTATGTCCCTCTAAGAAACTGGGAGTGTTTCTGTTTCTTCAATTTCCTGGAAAAGCTAGAACAATGATGGAAATACGACTTCTTTAAAGGTTTGGAAGAATACACTAGTGAATCCATCTGGACCTGGGCTTTTATGTTTGGGCAGAATTTTGATTACTGTTTCAATTTCCTCAGGAGTGATAGACTTGTTGATGTATTTATAGCCTTGGGCCAGCCTTGGGAAGCTATAGGAATCCAGGAATTTGCCCATTTTCTCTAGGTTCTCTTGTTTCTTGGCATACAGACTCTCAAAATAATCTTTGATGATCTATTGAATTTCTGTGGCTTCTATTGTGATGTTCCCCTTCTCATTTCTGATTTGATTTATTAGGGTTCTCTCTCTCCCTTTCTTTGTGAGTCTTGCAACTGGTTTGCTGATCTTGCTTATTTTGCAAAAGAAACAACTCTTGGTTTTATTGATCTTTTGGAATGGTTTTGGATTCCAGCTCATAGCCAGAATCTGGAAACAACCCAAGTGCCTGAAAACAGATGACTGGATAAAGAAACTATGGTACATATGCACAATGGAATACTATGAAGCTGTTAGGAAAATTGAAGTTACAAAATTTGCCTGTAAATGAATGGATATGGAGAGTATCATGTCCAGAGAAATTAGTCAGAGGGTAAACAACAACATGGAATGACAGCATTGATTTGTGGGATATGAAAAATAGTATAATACTAATATTGAAGACTAGGCAAAACATTGATCCGGAGGTCTTGTCAGTGGGTGGAATCTACTGCAAGTGTGGGAATCAGAGGTTAGGTAAGACAGGGAAGGGGCCAGTGTGCTAATAATTAAATGGTAATACCAGCCTAGAACTGAGCATTGAAGGTAGGCAAAGGTATATACATAATAACCCCTAAATGTATATATTGCAAGCCACAATGTATACAGAGAGATAGAGAGACAAAGAGGCAGAGAAGAGGCAAGTGCCTACCACAGAGGCAGGCTGGAGGAGGGGGAGGGAGTCAAGGGACATTTGTAGTAGGGAATGCGCACTGGTGGAGGGATACATGCTGGAACACTGTATGACTGAAGCTTAATCATGAGCCGGTTTTTAATTGTTTATCTCACGATCAGATATAGAATGACTGCATTTATTTGCAGGATATTAAAAAATAGCAAGATACCAATATCCAAGGCCAGAAAAAAAAATAGATCAGGAGGTGGTGTCAATGGGTGAAATCTACTACAAGTGTGTGGGAGTCAGAGGTTAGGTAAGAGAGAAGGGAACAATGTGCTAATAATTGTTGGAAATAATATACTAGCCTAGAACTGAGCATCGAATGTAGGCAAAGAGATATATGATAATCTCTAATGTATGTATTGCAAGCCACAATGTATAAGAAGGGAGAGAGTGACAGAGAGAGAGAGAGAAGAAGATAAAGTGCCTGCCATAGAGGCAGGCTGGGGAGGGGGAGGGAATGTGAGGACATTGGTGCTGGGAAATAAGCACTGGTGGAGAGATGGATGTTGGAACACTGTATGACTGAAACCCAAAGATGAACATGTTTTTAATTGCATATTTCACATTGGTAGAATAAAAATAATTTAAAAATTACTTACATAGGTATATATATAAATTCCTCAGCAATAAAGCCTTTTTTTAAAAAACCAGTTTAAAGTATGAAAAAAAACAAAATACTCATATTGGGAACAATTTGTGTATAAAGGAATTTTCTGTACCATTTGTACACTGACAACACATGCAAATTATTGTTTCTTGTGCTAGTGTTTCTTGTTTCTTGTGCCAGTAAAATTCAGAGAGAAGCAACAGTGTTCTGACCTCATGTCTACCCAAGAACAGTGTTCTGATCCATACCCCGTATCTACGTAATAACTGTCTGATCCATACCCCATGTCTACCCAATAACAGTGTTCTGACCCATACACCATGTCTACCCAAAACAGTGTTCTGACCCATACCCCATGTCTAACAAACAACAGTGTTCTAACCCCAAACCCATGCACACACAACAACGGTGTTATGACCCATACTCCCTGTCTACCCAACAACAGTGTTCTGACCCATATCCCATGTCTACCCAACAACAGTGTTCTAACCCCTAACCCATGTCCATGCAACAACAGTGTTATGACCCATACTCCCTGTCTACCCAACAACAGTGTTCTGACCCATGTCCCATGTCTACCCAACAACAGTGTTCTGACCCATACCCCATGTCTCCCATATTTCTAGGAATGAGATCAGAGAGCCAGATTGCAGCAGTTAGTAAGAGCAACTGCTGCAATCTGAATACCACAGAGCAGAGAAAACCACTGTATTATTTTCACATTTTTTATTTTCAATTCAAATAGAATTAAATTAAGAGTCTCTCAGTCTCTTGCTCTTGTTCATGTATTTTTTGCTCTTTGGACTTTTCCTGGGGAAGACTCTGCAGTAGAAATATTGCAGCAGCAGAAGCTTTGCAGTTTCATTCTGTGCTGTCTTTCAGTATCCATGCTACATGACGAGATCTTTTAGCAGTAGCCATGCTACATAATGAGATGTCGTGTTCCATGACTTTTATAATTATCACATTCTTTGTATCCCTCAGCAAAAATAATGCGTGTCATAAGGAATGTGCAGACTCTATAAAACTGTAGGGATTTAAAGCAGGAGCAAACCATCTGAGATGATAAGATTTCATTATTCATAGCTGTTTTCACAAGTAATTAAAGCAATGCTAAAATCCCTCAAAACCAGAGCCTCTAGATGAAAAAGCCATTTATGACAAAATCACATATTATTTAAAAATAAACTAATACAATAAAATATTAAATAAATGTGTTATGTATTTCAATGAATAGCATTTCATTATTTTAAAAAGCTTTACTTTCCCATGTGTTCATGCTTATAAACAGAATCAATATGATGTACTATACTTCAAACTCAAGTGAAGAGAATTTTTTGAAGTAAACTCAAGTGACTGAGTTTTTACTCAGTCACTTGAGTTTCAGAAGTAATAAAATCAAACTTGACCATCATTTAACCTATTTCTTGGCTAAATTGCCTACAGTTTACGAAGTGGTTTACAAAGAACAGCTATCATACTGGTTCTACCTGCATATAATCCAAAAGGAATTTCTTTTAAATTAGAGGTTAAGTTTTTTAAAAAGTGAGCTGTATTAATGCATTAAAGGGAGAAAATATGGAAAGCAATGGAATTTGTTTTTAACACACTAAAAAGTAACCCAGAGAAACAGTTCAGCAGTAGGGTGCTTGTTTTGCAGAGGTCCATAGAGATTTGGACTTCCTAGACCTGCCAGGAGTGATCCCCAAGCACAGAGCAGGACTAAACACATCACCACTGGGCATAAAAAGGGGATAAAATATTCTTACTTTTGGCCAGTGAGAGAGTAGGGGGTTTTTTTTTTAATTACTTCTCTTACTTAATAAAGGAAATGGCATTTCACTGATATTTACAAACGTCATTCTAATATTTTGTTCCCTACAGTGAAATTAGTTTAAATGCATTGTGAGGGAAAAGAACATTAAATTTCTAACATTCATAATAATGCTCATTTACTCCACCTATTCAGTACAGTTAAACCAATTCCCACATACATTTTTGTTAATTATACT
The DNA here is from genome assembly GCA_021461705.1 of Cryptotis parvus. NCBI lineage: Eukaryota > Metazoa > Chordata > Mammalia > Eulipotyphla > Soricidae > Cryptotis > Cryptotis parvus. Next base: position 82,443 of record JAJIBD010001771.1, on the reverse strand, counting down.
GTTGACCCTCTAAGGAGTGGCAATATATCCTGACATAGCATTTAGCATCATAGAGATAGTAAGCATCCACAGTTTGGGTGAGATAACTGGATAGATTGTTTCTTCCTACAACTTATACAGGGAAATAACATTTCCCCCAAATTATAACTACTTAAGTTGTTATCCCATGATTAGCTCTGAAGGAACTATATGGTTCGAGGGAACTACAATATGGAAAACAGTGATATTCCTTACTCTATCCCTATCTCTAAAATTTTCTGCATAAACTCAGTTGATAACTGAATCTCCATTCTTACAACATATGAACAAGTGTAAGATCTCAAATTCACATAGTAGAAAGATTTCAAAAATATCACATAGTAGAATTTCAAAGATATTCACATAGTAGAAATATTTTAAACACTAGGTGAGCATTTTCCTGGAGAAATCCCTGCCTATCACTGGACTGTTATTTAAGAAGAAAATGAGTGAATATAACAAATGATAAGTCCGTTAGAACAAGGAATGTTTTCATTATAGCATCAATGTTCAATACCTTCATTATTATAGGGCCAAATACAATGGCCCAGAATCTCAAACATATCTCATATGTGCTAGAGTAGAAGGCCTGAGCTAATGTGTGTGAATTCCTCACCTAATTTTGGTCACCTAGTTAGTGAAGGTCCACTGCAGAGAAAACATTCATTCTGAGTGTTGGGTCTTGATGGGAATTCACCAACTGAGGAAATCTATTCCTAATAGCTGCAGAAATGAGGTTTCATTTACTCTAATCTCCAAGCACAAAAGTCTGTTTGAGGTTACTTTTTTTTTCCCCAGGAGACAAACATGTTGCACTTATGTTATACTTAATGCTTTGCCTGGCTTGCTTCATAGGACATAATTTCCAGTTCCTTGTTTGTTTAAATAAAGATAGAATTTATTGTAGAATATTTTCAAGAAACAGTATGAGCACTGAAAATATTAGTGATATTGTGAAATAGGCTATCCTATTCTAGATGAAAACAAATGTAAGTATTTTCCACGTGAGGGATATACAAGTAAAGGTAGAGTTGCACGCCTGGAAGAGGAGCAGTTGAGGTAGAGACGAGGCAGAACAGTGCTAATAATCATATTTACTGAAAAAAGCAACAAGCTATATTGTGAAGAATTATGAAGTGAGTAATTCAAGAGTTTTGGGGTCACTGCCAGAAGAATATTGGAAATACATAAATTTGCTTCTGGAAGCTACCGTTATTAATCTACCAGTATTCACTATCTAGCCACTTCATCTTAACATGTGGTTGTTACAACCAAAGGACCAAACATAGTTTCAACATAATTGAAAATGTCATCATGAAGAAGCCCAGTGAATTAGAATTTATCTATTGACAGTTAAATGATATCAGGAAAAAGGACAAGATCAAAAGGGAAGTTTAACAACAAAATGTACCCCATAAAAGTGGACCAGAGAGAAAAGCTGGAGCTGGTAGATACAGTGACTGAACTTTGAAGATCTCAATAGAGATCTTCAAAGCAGATTTAATCAAGCAGAAATGAATCCGCATTCTCAACCACCCAGTCTAAAAGAAATTGGAAAGGAAGTTAGAAAATGTCTTGAGACAAACAGAAATAAAAATTTGATATATCCAAACCAAAGCCAGTTCATTTAGCTTTCTAAAGGAAAGCAGAAATGTATCAAGAGCAGAATTAAGAAAGATTTTTTAATAGTATTATGTAACTCTATTATAAGGGAAGAAATGGTGAAAAAGATGTGTTCAGCATTACTAATCAGCAGGAAATTCTAATCAAATTTACAATGAGAGACCACTTCATACCTGCTAGGTTGACTTTTATCAAACAAAACAGAAGATAAGTGTTGGTGACAAGGAAGCAGATAAAGGTAACTCTATTGCACTTTTGGTAGTAAAATAAATTGGTATGACAGTAAGAAACTTTTAAGCAAATAAAAATAGGAAACTATAATGTCCATTATATTATTCAATATATTATATCCAACATTGTCATAATATGCATATATTCATAATATTCATAAGGTTGCATTGAAAAGTTTCTCATAAAATCTATTATTGTAGATAAATATTAAATTTATTCATAATTATAATATGATATTATAAAAGAAAGTCAAACCAGAATGTTAAAGAGACAACTTGTGAGCATGCTTATTGAAGCATCATCCTGAATAGACAAGAAAGCATTCTAGTATATGTGCTGCCGAAGCGAGCACAACAAGAAAGCATTCTAAATGTCAACTGACATAAGACTAGGTACAGAAAACACAGCAAATTCTATGGAGGTTATTCAGTCAAAAATAAAAGAAATGTTATTTTGGAGTTCACTTGGGTGAATCCGGTGGGTGTTCAACATTGAGTGAAATAGGTCCACACATACCAAAATAAGCTATAGCATCCCATTTATGCACTCTGAACTAGAAAACAGGAATGAGAATGTGGTTTATAGGACTGGAGGAGGTAGTTATGCTTCCGTAGCTGCTGGAGTCCCCAAAGATATCAGGAAGCAAGTTCCCTTCTACCTCTGAAGCTGGCAGGAAATGAATAAAATCTCAGGAGTCCATCACAGTTACAAAAGGTCTTTACTAAAACAAGTTCCATACCTACAATCCAAGATAATGGAATTTCCCAAACCTCTATCTCTTAGACCATGCACTTGGGTCTAAAACTCCCATCAAAGTGAATCCTCATACCTCAAGTCAGTCCCCTAATATGTCCAAAAGTAATACTAATCTTCAGAGAGGGTCATGTCAACGAAGATCAACAAATCAGCTTTTAGGTGTAGACCTTGTTTCAGGTCTAAACAAATTATTATGCTAGGACCTAGTCTCTTTCTCTGAGATTGTCTCTTATGTCCAAACACTGGAGCGAGAGGGAGAGCTGGTATAAAAGAAATACATCTCAATGGATGTATATTCATGGGGAGTAATACACCATAATTTCATGGGTTTCATGTAATTTAGATAGTACCCATATGGTTTGTCTATTTTCTATTCTGCACAAAGATGATTCTGAGTATCTTGTCCTCTGTTTACTGAAAGGGTTATGATCACCCACTTGAAGGGAAACTAGCATGAACCTTCCTTAGACATAAACGATAATCTCAAGCGTAGCCAGGGTGGTAGTCTTCTGGTAAATTCTAAGTGTCCCATGCTGGGACCAGTGGACATAAAGAGGAACTAAGCCCAGTCTAGATAACATTGAAATCACTGTATCACTGTATCGCTGCCTTCCCGTTGTTCATCGTTTTGCTCCAGCGGGCACCAGTAATATCTCCATAAGTCTTCTCGCAAGCAAGTGTAGCCCAAGGGCATCTGCTTGCTCCCGGGACAGGAAGAGCCCCACAGCATTCTTCAGGTCATGGAACTGAGGTTCATAATTATTATTAGTTTTTGGCATATCAAATAAAACACGGGTAGCTTGCCAGGCTCTGCTGTGTAGGTGGTATACTCTCATTAGAAGGCTCTCATCTGGAGCATTTACTGATGAAACTTAAAGGGGAAAGATCAGGTTTTTTCTTGGGTGGAGCTCTGATGAACTATGGAGTCTGGATGTTGAGAATGACTGACCTCATGATGTGTGGTTTGCTCTGGCTTCTTGCTAGGCTTACTGGGATGATGGGTATCAGTTAGAACCTGCCTAGAACTGTATACAGTGTATAAATGTGAAAGATCCTGGGAAGGACCTGATCCTAAAATCAGTACTACCTAAGAATGTCGCCATGAGTGCTGGCGGGAGCTGTGGGTCTGGTGTGGATCTCTCCTTCAGGGTAGCTTGCATGGAGGTGGAGGAAAGGGTGTAGGAGCCCAAATTTCTGCTCCAAGTCTGGCCAGCATGATCCCTCCCTGCACATGTGAGTGAACCCTTGGAGCAATGTTGTACATGGCCAGGGGCAGGCCGATTTCCTTACTGGGAGGTAAGCTCCATGGATTGCTTCCACGTGGGGCCCAGCGGTGCAGCTGTGGCCCTGAAGTGGATGGGTCTGCATTTCTTCCCGGGTTGCCGACGGAGCTGTGGGTCTGGCGTGAGTCTCACTTCCAGGATAGCTGGCATGGAGGTGGAGGAAAGGGCAGAAAGCCCAAATCATGCTCCAAGTTCCGTCAGCGTCAGCGTGTCCCCCCCCCCATATATATATGGGATGCCAGTGATCGAACCCTGGTTGGCTGCATGTAAGGAAAACCATCTGTGCTATCGTTCGGGCCCCTAACTTTGTAATATATATATTTTTAACTTTGTAATATATTAATACTATTATACTATCTCAGCTGCAGTAAAAACTGTTCTCTTCTTGGAAAGAATTCAAAACAAACACAATTAAGAGTGCCATCTTAAACACTGATGAGGTCAGTCGGGAGGCATGGCGGGTTCTAGCCCTGGCCCACCACCTCAGCAGAGCCTCACAACAAGTCAGGCCACCCCCTCACTCCACGGGCGCCGCCATTTTCCACATTTGGACTTCCCTCTCGTCAGAACTCCACCCAGCAGACCAGCCCATCACAGCCCAGATCATCGACACCCACCCTGCAGCAGCTTTTTCCTCAGGTATGCTGGTCCAGAGACTCTCAGACATGGGGCAGAGCTGTTCCTTGCTCTCCCTGTGCACAGCCGTTCATGAGGCAGTTGGGAGGCATGGCGGGTTCTAGCCCTGGCCCACCACCTCGGCAGAGCCTCACAACAAGCCAGACCACCCCCTCACTCCACGGGCGCTGCCATTTTCCACATTTGGACTTCCCTCTCGCCAGAACTCCACCCAGCAGACCAGCCCATCACAGCCCGGCTCGTTGCGACCGTAAGCGGCCGTACGGCTCATCAATAAATGCTTTATTTGGAGGTGTTTAAAAGAGTTTGCCATTGGAGATCTTCAGTAAGCATGTCTTCTTCTTATAAATCAGCTCTCCAGAGCTTAACATGGCCAGCTTCACAAAAAAGCTTCAAGGCCTGCTCTGTCTCCTCTCCCTGACACTCCCACCTGCCTGCAGCAGTTCTTCCATCCTGTGGAATCCCGTCAGTAACAGCTCTAGTCCAGTGGTGGTCGGCCCTAAATTGAATTATGTGTCTGGCCCATTTGATTTTAACCATCTTAGCAAACAAGACAAAATCCCTGATTCTTGATCATCGATGGAGGTTGGAAGTCTGGATTCCTTCTCTCACTTGAGTGAAGAGCAATACTCCAAGCATCACTCAAGCGATTTCTCTTTGGGATACCTGAATAGCCTTCTCCTCCTGTTTTCGTAGGGTCCAGGTCTGGTTTGGAGGCAGATGATCTCTGTCCAATGATGATCAGGCCAGGCGATATCCGTCATGCCCATCCAGAGATGCCAGATGTCAGGGATGCCTCTGGGGTCCGCGACAGTATCAGGACAGAAGTTCTCTTCTACCTCCAAGGCTGACGGGGAAATGGATAAAAACTCACGAGTCCAGCGCAGTTCCAAAAAGGCTTTTTAATAGTACAAAAGCTCTACCACCGTAATTCAATATAATGAAAGAACTCTATCTCTGGTCAGAACTTAGACCATACAAGAGAGCTCAAGTCTCCCACCAAGAGATAGGATCTCATGCCTCAAAGAAGGCACAGGAAAAAGGGGGTATTGGAATCATAGTAGAGAATATTTAAATCATAGTAGAGAATACAGTAATATTTCAGAAGTCACTGATTCAGAGTCAAAATGACTCTCATAACTGCCACACCCTCCATCAGTGTTTACACAGAAATAGGATTTCATTAGCATGAACCCTGGTTTAAGAGCATGCAAATAGATTAAATTATAAGTGGATTAAACAGCAAAGCTCCCAAGCCTAAGAACTTTCATCCAACATAGTAATATGGAAGAATAATAGAAAAGGGAACACACACTTTAAGCTTGATAAAATGTAAACGTCTTAAAGATCTAGTACACAGAGGTTACAGTTAACCATATTGTAATGTATAATGAAAATTGCTAACAGTGGAAAACAATTCTAAATTGTTATGACAAAAATTTAAATATGTGACAGAAAACCTTTGATGAATTATTCTAATGGAACAGATGCACTATTTTTTTGGAATATAAGGTATACCTAAGTATATCTTATATTGGTTCATAAAACCTACAAGGATGTCTGAATATATTTTTTAAACTAAAGCATTATAACAGAGCACTACACATTATTTATTTTAAACTAAAAATGTAAGATACAAAATTAGAAGGTTTTGAAAATCTTTCTATCAAGTGGTATATAGAGTATTATATATTTCTGGATTTAAATTTTACTTTCGCTTTTTTTTTGGGGGTCACGCTCAGCGATGCTGAGGGGTTACTCCTGGTTTTTCACTCAGGAATTCCTCCTGGCTGTGCTCAGGTTACCATATGGGATGTCATTTTCAACACCCAGACTCAATAGCTTGTCAGAGATCCACCCAAGAGATAAGCTGATCTCTCCCATTGCTTGTGGTTCATCAGTAAATGCACTGAGAGCCTACTACCGAGAGTATACCACACATGGCAGAGCCTGGCAAGCTATCCATGTCATATTTGATATGCCAAAAATCAGTAACAATTATAGACCTCATTCCCATTACGTGCACGAATGGTTTGAGGCTTTTCGTGTTCCTGGTGCAAGCAGATGCCCTTGGTCTACACTAGCATGTGGCAGGAAGTAGGGAGATGTTACTGGTGCCAGCTCGAGAAAATTGATGAACAATAGGAAGACCAGTGATACAAGTGATAGTACTGTATCACTGTCTTCCCGTTCATCATCGATTTGGTGAGCGGGCACCAGTAACATCTCCATATGTCCTGTCTCATGCAAGTAGAGCCCAAGAGCACCTGCTTGCTCCAGGAACATAAAGAGCATCAAACCATTCCATCATGTCATGGGAATGAGGTCAACAATTGCTGGTACTGGTATTTCATCAAATATGACACGGGTAGCTTGCTAGGCTCTGCCGTGCGGGTAGCATACTCTTGTAATCACCTCTAAATCTAGCATTTATTGATGAACTGCGCAGCCGCGCTGCCGCGCGAGCTGGGCTGTGGTAGGCTGGTCTGCTGGGTGGAGTTCTGACGAGGGGAAGTCCGGATGTGGGAAATGGAGGCCCTCATGGAGTTGGGGATTGTCTGGCTTCTTGCGAGGCTCTGCTGGGGTGGCGGGCCAGGGCTAGAACCCACCATCCCTCACGAGTGCCTCGTGGAGCGGCTGGGCACAGGGAGAGCCAGTAGCAACTCTGCCCCATGTCTGTGAGTCTCTGGATGAGCATACCTGAGCCGGATTTAAAAAGACTGCTGCAGGGTGGATCTCGATGAGCCGGGCTGTGGTAGGCTGGTCTTCTGGGTGGAGTTCTGATGAGGGGGAAGTCCGGATGTGGAAAATGGAGGCCCTCATGGAGTGGGGGGTCATATGGCTTGTTGTGAGGCTCTGCTGGGATGGTGAGCCAGGGTTAGAACCCGCCATCCTTCCTGGGCGCCTACTGTAGTGCTCTACAATTCCTCCTGGCTCTGCACTGAGGAATCACTCCGGGCAGTTATCAGACTGATCACGTGAAAGGCAATGCCGTACCCACTCCAATACCATTCCAACCCCATCTCTGAAGTTATCAACAGTTTCTGCTGTTTTTGTTTACTTCAGAGGATCCTGAAGATAGTAGGTGATAAATATATGCTGTGGCAAAGGAATGCAGTCCCGTGCTGTCCAGTGCATGCATAAGAGAACAGTATCAGAATATGTAAATGAATAGTGGTGGGAAGTAGAATCGGGCTGAATCCATAAGTCGGTTGAGGCTAACTCAACCGACTATCAAGTGATATTACTAAGGAATAAATTTAATAATGAGTTTCTTCTTCTTATAAATCTAGCATATCACTTTTCTTCACACTTTTTGAATAAGAGTTTGACAAAAAAAGAAACTTCAAATTTAAATCACTATATTATTATTTTATGATAAATACATACGATTGAAAAGAAATAAAAAGATGATGGCAGGGGGCTGGAGTGATAGTCCAGCGGGTAGGGCGTTTGCCTTGCATGGGGCTGGCCTGTGCCAGCCTGGGTTTGATCCCCGGCATCCCATATGGTTCCCTGAGCACCTCCAGGAGTAATTCCTGAGTGCGGAGCCAGGAGTAGCCCCTGAGTATCGCTGGGTGTGACCCAAAAGGAAAAAAAAGATGATGGTAGGCATTTGGAACCTCAAAAATATTTATTCTATTATTTTCAATATTCAATTCTTTCAACAAGTATTTTTTAAAAAATAATTAGTGAAACTAAAAGAGTATGATTAATTGATTTTCACATGCTCTATTTTCTTTGCAAAATAAAACCAAATAAATTTTAAGCAAGTGTTTTGCACATTAATATATACTATTAGTGCTATGGTTCATTTTGATGAATTGAACCTCTTATATTTCTATATTTATTTAAACAATTTAGTGTTTAGGGATTAAAAGAAATCCCAAACTCAATTTAAAATTAACCTTAGGAAATCAAAATATTGATTAAAATATCTTTTTACCTTAAAAATATAATATATGGGTTAAACTACTTCTAAATAAAATATTAAGATCTCTGTTAGACCTATTCAAATGGATATCTTCAAATAATTGCAGGCACCCACACGCAGTTGTGCTCAGGACTTACTTCAGGGGACATACATAGCACCAGGTATCAAACCAGGATTGGCTACGACATCAGCTTTCCAAATCCAATGCAAATATTTCTTAAAATAGGAAATGTCATCCTTTAGCTGACAGTTTACATTCAAATAAATTTCTAGCAACTATATTTTAAAAATTAGTTAACTCTCTTCACTATGCATTTTAAATGTGTTTAAATTTGAGGGATCATATATTTACATTGTTAGAGTGATTATTTTGATGAAAGATAAGGGGAAACAGCAGCAGACTGTTCTAATATGACCTTCAATAATCTCCTCTTCTTAAAATTCAGCACATTTTTAAAGTCCCTCTCCTTGGAATATGGAAGTCATAGAAACTATTTTTGATTCAACAGGATAAGCAGAAGTAAAAGTACTTCTTCGATTAGATAAGAGACCCGAACTCATTTTGCCAATGCATATTATTAGCTTATTTTCTTCAAATAAAAAATAAGACACACAGTGATGAAATCCACGTGGCAAGAAACTGAGGATTATTATCAGACAAATAGATAGTGACTGCAGGGCCAAGAGTCTGACAGTAGATAGTCCAAAGACCTGAAGAATGAGGCTGGCAATATGGTGGTAATTAGCTGGTAATTAGCTGTCTTTGAGTTGAATCTACAGATGTGCCAGGCCCAACTCAAGCCTTGATTCCAGACTGGGAGAGAAGAGGGTGCAGCCCAGCCTGTCCAGCTTCGCCACACAGAAATTCTGAGCTAATTCATTATCTGTTGGTTTACACACAAAATTTATGGTGGCCTGTTTCCCAGCTGCAATAATATATACAGAAACTATATCTGAAATGCTCACTTGGTACAATAGGTGTGATTTCACTATCTTTCCGAAGGAAACAAAAAATCAATCCCAGTAAAACCATGACACGTACTGTTATGTCCATTTACTTTTGGCATCTACAACCGTAAAATCTTTCTGTATTTCACTACTGTTGAGAAAGCTACATTTAATTGACTAAGTTTTTTAAGTCATGAAATATTAATTTTTCTTAGCCCAGATAGACGCAAAATCTTTTATTTTATGAAGTTTGCCTACATGCAAAACTTTCTTAAAAGAGACTGAATAATTATTTTATGATGTAATATTTGGTATAAGACTTACTTTTTGTTTGTAACCCACTTTTTAGTGAGTTAGCATTCTAGAATGTCATCAGTTTTGAGGTAACTGATATTAACTCATTGCAGAATCAGCAAGTCATCCTGGGTACAGTGACTTTAGTCTAAAGCAGGAGGTGGGGGCTAACCAGATTCCCAACTTCCAATATGCATACTGCTCAGTTTTCCATGACAAATTTCTTATATATCTAATGCATCAGGGGAAATGTGTGGATACAAATTTGTCAAACACAGGACTGTAATGAAAGAAGAGTAGGATTTAACAGGATAGTGTTTTCAAGAGTACTGAAAAGTACTGAAAATTCAAGAAATTTTGTGTAGACCTCTGATCTTAAAGAGTTTGGACTGTATCTTCCAGAAGAAAATCTAAGGAATTATACAATTCATGAAGCTTAAGATCTACAAAAATAATTGGCAGTTGATTATATAAGTCGATACATTAAATATAAGTAATTTAGAATGCAAACATTAATAACTTAAATATTCTGCACAGTAAAAACTCAAGGTGTTCTTTGCAATTGCACTGTGGCACAAGACTTAAATACTTTTGTGTTTAACACATGTTGACCTAACACTGAAATTTGTGTTAATTAAGCCACAAAGTTGAGCTTCCAGTGTTATGTATCAGAGTTAGTGGATTAGTAAAAATGAAAAAAAAAGTCTTAAGCATAATGAAAGCCAAGGAAAAGCACTGGCAGGTCTTTGACACTTAGGTGGTGGTGAAGCTGCAATGACTTTTACAGCAAAAAGCATGAAGAGTATCAGGATTGTAATCAACGGTGTCTTTGTACCTCAAAAACAATAAAATGCATTTCAGTTCATTAAATGATGGTGTACAGCTAACAAATATATGCACTGAACGTTGCTGGCAATGTAGGCAGCAAAGGGAAGCTGGGGACTGACCCCATGAAGGGCACAGATGGGTGAGCAGAATAAAGGCTGCATTGTGCAGGTTTCAACGCGCTCCACAGACTTGCTACTCCCTAGGTGGGAATACTTCTGGGTCACACCCGGTGACGCTCAGGGTTTGGTCCTGGCTCTGCACTCAGGAATTACTCCTGGCGGTGCTCGGGGACCATATGGGATGCCGGGATCAAACCCGCCAGCACAGGCCGGCCATGTGCAAGGCAAATGCAATACCCGCTGGGCTATCGCTCCGCCCCAGAACTGTGAACTTTTGAGATAGAATGAATTATTAACCAATATCCAGTAGGAACAATCTATTTATTCCTGGGAATTTATAGTATTATTTTACACATGAAACTATGTTTGTAATTTTAAAATCATATAACTTTGGTCTAGACTTTAAAAATCTCAACTGGACTTCAATGATAGTCATCTTTTTTCTATATTTAAGAAAACAACCAACTATAGTTATAAGATCATCGTATGACTGAAATCCAATCATGAAAATCTTTGTACTTGTATATCTAGTGGTGGCATAATAAAAAAAAAGAAATACAGAACTTAGATATATTGTTAAAAACTTCAACTTGACCTAGAAGTTTATTTAAATTTGTTTGTATAATTTTGATATGTTTCTATAATGAATTCCTTGGAAATAGACCATCAATGAAAGTATTTGATGGGTAATCTGTGATTTTAAATGAAAAGCTCGCAGCTTCAGGAAAGATGCATATCTAGGACTAAACTACTTGCAATGCTGAAATATGCATTTTATCCTCAATTCCCCAGATGGAGCAGCTCTTTAGTTTAAAAAATTGAGCACACTTCAAAAATTGTGATTATGCTCAAAGGCATAATATGATACTCCCCCAAATGTATACACGAACACAGAAATCTTTAATAAAGAGTGCAAGGAATGCACTGCATACTTCTGCTGGTTAAGACAAAATGTTTCCCTAAGTCTTTCAATAACTGCATCTGTCTGCTATTCATGGACAGAAATCATAAAACTGGTTAAAGATATTTGTAAGAAATATAATTCGCTTTATTACAATATTACAATTTGGTGGGGAGTAAGTGAAGCAAACCCAGTGATGCTCAGGTTTTAGTCCTGGTTCAATGTTTGGAAATCACTCCTAAGGTTCTCATGGAATATGCTGTGCTAGGCACAACCCCAGGCCAGTCACATGTAAAACAAGTGCCTCAAGCCTTGGACAACTGCTCTAGTCCAATATTATATATTTGAGGATACAGTACTGTGTTACTTTTTTTACTTTTTTTAGTAGAAATATGAGTTTCACATTCAGACAATTCAAGAGATCTACTCATAGTGAAAACTGTTACAGTCGTAATTATATTAAAACCACTTTTTGAATGAAAAACAACTATACTTAGTTTATTATTACCTTGTATAATTAAGCTCTCTATTAATCATAAACAGAAAACTTAAAATTGCTTCCTTGGTTTTGGTTACTCTGTCCTTACCTACTTATTTACCTATTTACAAAGAAATATTTTGTAAAATAGAAATAAGTTTTGATTTCTATTTTAGATATTATAGGAACTTTTGCTCAAATATAAATCATGAAAACAACTGATAATACATTCAATGTTACTATGTTCTCTCTTTACAGCTATAGAGGTGATATCTGTACCACGTACTCTATACTCATTGTATAAAACACAAGCTTGGAACATTAGACTTTAAATATAATGAGTCTAATTCTTCATTGGAAGTCAATTTCCTCATTCATTTTCCATTTGGAATTTCTACCGACACCCTTGGATTTCAATCTCCAAATAAATTCATCAACAATGAAGTGGCAGAGATAAAGAGCAATTACAAGTTTATGGTAGCAACACGAGTTTGGACATGTGGGCATGATGAGTTTCCTGGGAAGATGTTAGACTCTTCTACAGAGCAGGGACAACATGATTACAGTCTTGGTCTTCATGTCAATTACTCATGTCACTTAGAGATCCGAAGAGGCTTCTGTGGAAGTGTCGGCACATTTGTGAATTATTCTGAAAATTCTTTAAGGTAATGAAAGGGGCTTTTCTTCTCTACTATAATTTTTTTCTCCTTTTATCACTAACTTGATGTCATGAGCAGGGAAACAACTTCAGTCTCCTACTTTGGAGACTGTTCTTGGTGTGAAGAAAGGGGCTCCAGTCTAGCACTAGCCTTGCGTGTCTGAGGCCCTGAGTCCGATTCCCAGCACAGAGAAATAAAGTATCAGTTGTGACATACCTTAACAATTGAGATACTCACACAGAGCAATAGTCCAGGGCGTAGGGCACTAGCCTTGTGCGTGGCTGCCTTGGGTTCAATCCCTAGAACTCATATGGCGTCCTAAGCAGACCAGGAAAGCTCCCTGAGCACACAACCAGGGTGAAACCAGGAGCACCATGGGGTTTGGTTGCCTCCAAAAACAAAATACACACACACAAAATGAAAAAAAATTCATTCATTCACTTGATGTCTAGTGAGTGAGAGCTTTTATTTCAGTAAGTATCAAATCATAGATATTTAATTTCACATGCTAAATGAATAATTGTAAAGGTAGCATAAGAAAATGTCTCAGAGAAAACAACAGTTTTGTTTGAATTATTTTGTCATAAAAACAATTAAAGGTAGTTTGTCTCCTGAACCCCTTGGCTGAAACGAGAAATGATGGACTTATTCCTGTGTATTGATACAGTAGCAGGGGCATATGGGAAAAATTAAATCTCTTGGTAATTATCCATAATTTGCACTTAGTATTTCAGATGTGTCACACTTTCAAATGTTTATCATTCATTTGTCACACATTATATTCAAAGGTAATCTATTAGTAATATATATGTTTTCAAGTTTCATAAGAATAAATGACCAACTACTTATCTCATGGTTTTCATTGGTAACACCTATTCTGTGTATGGATTGATGAGCCTTTAAAATGAAGTAGATTTTTCTGATTCTTTCCTATTTCAGAAATGGGAAAGTTGACATGTAACTTAGTCCAACTGCTTAAAGAGTGATGAAATAACAGACAGCTTTTCAGAAACTGTCCTAATGAAAATAGATTAGAAATAGATGCAATGGAAATTTCAATGAAAATTGCCTTTAGAAAGTATAGAACTGACTTTACGCATTGTAGGGAAATCTGGAACAAAAGGAACTGTGTTGACAGCCCCTGGTTGTCACGGCAACTTCTTTGGCTATGAGAGATGGATACAGCCAAACTATTCTTTGGAGGGAAAAAAAACTGGCCCCAAAAAAGAAGCTGTGAAACAAAACAGCAGAATGCCTAAAACCCTACAGTGGTTCAAAATACTGCATTAATTTAGATCATGTTTATTTTAATTCCATATGCTTTAATGCTGTCGATAAGTTTGAAGAGCAAAAGGGTAACATTTCATCGTTCTGCCCCTTGTCACTGCTCTGAGGGCAAATATAGTAGTCTGCATAAGACAGAATAGCAAAATAAAAGTTTGAATTGACTTTAGTATCAAATTCAATGGCTGTCGTGTTTTAAGCTCCTTTAGCCTAATACTACTCTGGCAGTTTTCCCTCTTGAAATTCTTCCCTTGAACACGCGACTGTCCTAATTATGTTCCCGATTTCTATACCAGTTCTACTTGCTTTTCCTCACTCTGTCTTTTTGATCATGATTTTTTGCTTTTCTCTAACTGGCAAGATTTCCAAGACACCCATTTGTCTTCTGAGCTAGATTTGTATGTTTCTTCCTTGTATTCCCTTTGCTACTTAAAAGTAAGTAGCTGCCATATTATTTTCTGTCATTCTGATATTTAAAGGTCTTACACATTAAGAACTAAGACTTTTGAATCTCACTTCTCTTCTTATGTATTACTCTAATTGGTTGCTATTTTCCAAGACACCCATTCAGCCTTCTGCCCTAGATTTTCTTTTAAATTTTTTCTTTGCTATGCAAAAGTAGTTGCTATAATATTTTTGTTATTCTGATCATTAACAGTCTTTCACATTGAGAATTAAGTCTTTTGAATGACCTTTTTCTCAACCTTACTCCATGTGCTTAGTGTCTTGAGGGGAAGGGAATATTTCATTTTCAGGCTATAATTTTATTGTTCTTGTTTTGTGAAAATCGTAAGGGTCAAATCAGATGTTACTTTTCATCCAGAAAGATGCTTCTCCTTACTGGGTAAAATACCTACAACAAATAGAGAACATTTGGACACTCACCCTCAGTGTCTTAGAACCCTAAATCTACAATGTTTAGATCGTAGAGGCAGTAGACTTGTTCACAAGCATCAACATGCAAAACAATAAACTGTTACATGATTGCTGACAGTTTATAGCTCTCTCCTGGAATGTCTGAGATGTTCTGGGCTGGGTGAATAAAGGGCTGCCACAAGCAGAATATGTCTTACCTAAGGCACAGTGCTAGTCCAGAATATTCCTCGGATTGTGAGTTCAGAGTTATGCCCAATGAAACTATTTATATATTCTTGTTTAACACTTCAATATATATATATATGTTGAGGTGTTTATAATGTATATATGAACTCCATTATTCTTTGGAGTAATCTGATTAGATATTAGAGAAAATCCTGATTTTACAGAGGTAGGGTCCCTGCCAGCCTAAGTCAAGGCTTGAGCTGCTGCACTTGGCAAACCGAAACAGGTTGTGTCAGTCATGACATTTGCCCTACATCCTGGCTCAGCTCACACAGGCTGTAAAGAATGAGCCACGTCCCACTCCTCCCTCAGGCACAAGTCTCTCTGGCTCACTCTCTCTCTTGGTGCCAAATTTGGACAGTGTGTTTGGAGCCAGAGAATCTGTTAGTTTTCGAGGTCTGCATGTTGGGATTTCACCTTGGATGATATTCCTGAGGGGCTGAGGGTAGGCAGTGATGAGAGTAGCTGCCCACCTACAAAATGGTCAGACTTCTTCGTTCAAGACGGTGAAGGAATACGAGGCTCTTCGTATTCCTGAAGCAAAGAGATACCATTGGGCTACACTGACATGTGACAGGGTCAAATGGAAATGTTACTAGCACCCACTCGAGGAAATCGATGAAAAATGGGATGTCAAGTGATTTAGGTATATATACATAGATATGTACATATACAAATATATGTATACACACACACACACACACACACACACACACATATATATATATATAGTGGGAAGAATGCAGAGAGAGAAAACCACGAAAGGACACCTGTCTTCAAAAAATCTCGAGCTCATTCGCCAACTTGACAAGACGTGAGCTTCAGGCGACCAAATGCTAACATCCAAACTTGCAAAGCAGTGCAGAGAAGCGATAAAGGAAAACCTCAAAGAGAGAAGAGCAGAAATACTGGAAGATGTAGCAGAGCCGGGAAAAGCATTCACAATGCCTGCATGTCCTTCGCCAACTATAAGACCAAGATGACTGCCCCCCAACGTCCTGATGGATCTATCACATCTTCCAGAGAGGCAATGGAGAAGATTATCCATGACTTCTACTCAGATCTCTTGATATCTGCCTACAAACCAAATTCAGATCTCTTTGATATCTGCCCACATACCAAATTCCGCAGGATGGATATGTCGTTCCCAACGTTCTCCCTTCTGGAATCCAACATGCCATTTCGTTGTTAAAGGAGGGAGCAGCACCAGGCCCAGACAAAGTCAGACCCAAACACCTGAAAAATCTGGCTTCAGTACTCATCAATACACTGGCTCAGCTCTTTACAAGCTACCTGTCTTAATGCAAGGTGCCTCCCAATGGAAAACCAGCAGGACAGTTCTACTGTTCAAGAAGGGAGACATTCACGACATTGGCAACTATCGCCCCATTTGCCTGTTGTCTGTCTTCAACAAACTGTTAACTTGAGTCATCCTGAACAGGATTGGCAGAACATTAGATGAAGGACAACCATGCAAGCAAGCTGGCTTCCGAAAAGGATTCAGCACAATCGACCATAGCCACACGGTAACCAAGCTCATTGATGTTTGTAGGAAGTTCAAGATGCCACTCTGTCTCACGTTCGTTGGTTTAAAGAAAGCCTTTGATTCTGTGGAGACTGAAGCAGTCATCGAAGCCCTAGCCAAACAGGGCATTCAAACCCAATACATGAAGATCCTTCGTGAGCTGTATTATGAATTCACCACCAGGATCTCACCATTCTACAAAGAAGTGATCATCAATGTCAAAACAGGGTTTCAGCAGGGTGATACCATTTCACCAAAACTCTTCAGCACCACCCTTGAGAACATCATGCGACAATTAGAATGGGAAAGAATGGGAGTGAAGATAGACGGCATGCAACTACACCAGCTTCGCTGATGACATCGTTCTAATCACACCGAACATTAGTCAAGCGGCACAAATGCTGGCTGACTTCGACCGAGAATGTGGAAAGATAGGTCTACAGCTGAATCTCAACAAAACTATGTTCATGAGAAATGAACTAGTTCCAGAGGTCCCATTCACTCTTATTGGAACAAACATCTCTGAATGCAGCAGTTATTTGTACCTAGAGCAAGAAGTCAACATGATGAATGACCTTAAACCTGAGCTGCGCAGGAGGAAGAGAGCGGCATAGAATGCCTTCAAAAGTATCGAAGAAATAGCAAAAAGACAAAGAACCTCCGGCTCCAGGCACATCTCTTCGACTCCACCGTTTTCCCTGCATTAACACACACCTCAGAGACCTGGTCCCTATGAAAGCAGGATGAGACTGTTATTCACGTCTCCCATAGAGGAATTGAAAGAGTTATGCTTGGAATATCACGCCTCACTCAAGTGAGAGAAGGAATCCGGATTTCTGACCTCTGACCCTGTTCCAGAGTCATGGATGCTGTCTCGTTTGTCAAGGAATTGAAAATCAAATGCGCTGGACATGTAATGCGATTTGGAGACGACCTCTGAACTAGAGCCATTACCGACTGGATCCCACGGGATGTCAAAAGATCACGTGGCTGCCCACCTACAAGGGATCCTTTTGCTGCCCTGAAAGTTCTGTTTGGAGTTAATTTGTGGCAGATCTCCTGTGCATAATTAGTTTTTTCTCTTTGTATACCTAAGTCCCATAAATGTGTAACAGCCTGTACTCATTATTTTATTCATTATAGCCTGATAAATTGCAGATGCTAAAACAAGCAAAGCAACAGTTAAGCTTAATAGAATTGAACTTCCCACTGCAGAGAGTTGCCTTTTTTCATTACTAGTAGTCATGCTCAAACTGGAATACTTAAAAAAGCATAAATAAATAGGTAACCTTTCACTATTCTCTGATCCCTGATACCATCATTTCTTTCATCACGTACCTATTTCTCGTATTTTTTCCCCACAGCCATTCCTATTAATCTCCTTCAGTGAGGAGTATCTAAAAGAAGTAAACTTACTGACTACTATCCAGATCTGGGCTAGTGAAAAATTTCCAAATATTATAGCTTCATTTTCTTAAGGAACTTATATTTCTTGCTCACAGATATTTATTTTATTAACTTTAATTTCTTATATTAAGCATGCATTTACAATTGCATTTGATACTGTAAATATTCCCTGCAGGAGTGAGCGAGCCTAGGGGGTAAGACCCTGAGTTCCCAATTTTTCCATCTCTTTAACCAAACAGTCAAGTCTATTTTTTACAGGTTTGTGTATTATTTAGTTTTATTGAGGTAGCAAAAGCTTCCATTACTATGTGTTAAAAAGGTACAAAGTCACACTTCTTAGAAGTGCTGGACCAGGAACAGGAGACAGTAAAGGGAGAGGCATTGTCAAACATGCGTTGAGCCTGGACACACTGCCTGGCTACACAGGATCCCTGAGTATTTCATGGTGCAGACCCAAAGGATCTGAACACTACCCGTGTGGCCTTGAAGACCAGCAATCCTGCTAGGGCAATTGTATCCACAGTACTGAGGCTGAGCTGCATCACATCCTGGTATCTATGAATTGAGTCACGATTCTGACTGACCTCGGACCCCTGAGGACAGCTGGGGATGCCCTCTGCTTTGTGCTGGAGGAAACACTTTCTTTGCGGAGGCCTCAGGTTGAACTCAGCTACAACAGGGAACCACCCAAGACCACCAGAAGTGGCCCACAGGCATCCTATATATTTGGTGTAGTTCCTCCAAATGCATGGACGCATGTCAGCCACTATACCATCTCCCTCCAGCAGCTCCTCTCTGCTCTTCCCATCTTCAATCTTCGCCCCCTCCAGAACCTCAGTCATGCGACTCTTGTCTTCATCAGGCTAAAGAGGAAAAATCGCCTCAATGAGTTGTCTGTAAATTCAGAGGAAACATTTGGTTGAACTAAAGAAATTGCTTTGAGCATTTTCTCAAACAATTTTCCAAGTATTGTCACCAGAATGTTCTTCTTCCATTAAGGTTTTTGCTTTCCATAGTACCGCACAATTTACTTTTATTGTCACTTCTACATTCTGTGATATCAATAAAAGATCAGAGAAATCATTGAGAAATGCTATGCGGCATGATGATGGCACAGGGGATTATGCAAAACTCTAGATGTATGACTGAAAGAAGAGCGACTCCACACTGCCCGGTCAGTCTGAAATGCGCCATCTTCCACTGCCTGACTAAGTTCTGAACAGTGTGCTGTGGTCAGGTGTTGCAGGACTCCTCTAAGGGTCGCTGCATCTGCTCTGAATTGCCGCCTGCAAATCACTTCGTAGATAAGGGGGTAGTCTAAATGCGGCAGTTTATCTGACCATGTATGCTGTACTAGCTGGTATAAATATTCTCCCATGCTACCACAATCATCGTGGGACTAGCTAGATCTTACCAGCATATTAGCCTGGCCACGTAGGGACCCCTAAGTAATTAGACCAGAGAGAAATGCTGTTTGCTTCCAAGCAAACAAGCATGGCTCTCTGATATACTCAAAGGCAACTAAAATACAAAACTACAATGAAGTAGAAGAGACTTGTGAAGGCTTGGAGAAATATTTAACTGGCATTAGTATTAGTCTTTGGTACAGAGACATGCCATCTCAGAAACCCCCTTCTCTACCCTATAAAGGCATTTCCAGGCAGATCATGGCTCAAAACATTAGCATACCAAAGGGCCTAGGTGAGGTGCAGAGAGGGATTACCTAAGGGCATTTGACCCTCCCTGCTTTCCATAACAGTGGGAGGAAAGTCTGAATTGCAGGGGTATAAAACTAGCCTGTTTACTCTCTCGTGCTCTTCTTTTTTGGGCTCTCTCTTTGTGAGCACTCACCCTTATTGGAAGTCTTGTCTTCTCCCTTTTACAAGGCCTTTACACGTGGTGGTCGCCATCTTGGCCTACACGTGGCTGGATTTCTAGCCTGGAATCCTAAGCATCGGGCTTTTCCTTTTGCTGATTTGTATGCCTGTACCTGTGATAAGTAAAGCCTTTTAAAACTACATTGGATTCCTGAGTTTTCATCCATTCCTCGCCCGGCTTCGGAGGTAGAAGGGAACTTCGCTTCCCGGCACTGTTGGGGACCCGGCGGAGCTCCCTGACAGTCAGGGATATAAATAAGAACAAAAAGATTCAATTTTCTAGTTGAAAAGGTCAGAAGGCCAAAGTGCTAGGAGGTGCTGAAAATAAGTATTGAAAATTATATATATGAAAGAAAGCACTGTTAAATGCTAATTGTGTGATTGTGAATAATTAGAGCAAACTGTTCTGATTTGAACTCAGCAACAGCATCTCCTTCACGTACAAGAACATTAATCCCTACACCAAGTCTAGGAGTTAGGCACAATTATCACCTTTTAATAAGTGAAGAAATTGGAGCTCAGAGTCTGGTCAAGGCAGAACAGCCAATGTGGTTGAAGCTGCTGGGTAAGTGGATGCTCTGGCTCAGAAAACAAGCTCTTCTAATTGAAGCACAGACAAGCAGCACAAGTGACAGGTGGGCCAGGAAAAGGGGTGCTGTGACTTGCCTGTCCAGAACACAGGGGCCTACTAGCATAAAGGGCAGAGAAGAACCCTCCAGAAAACTCGGGAGAGACTGTATGGCTACAGAAACGAAATGTTTAGATTATTCAGACTTACATTTCTCTCTAAAAAATGCAGGCAGGTAGGTTTCTTATTAGAGTGTAACCAGTATGAAGACTAGATCATCATTATGAATATGCATAGCTTTTATGAGATTGACAGCAGGAGTTTACAAGGGCCCTTTCCCCTGCATTATTAAGAGCATAGAATGTGTTGAGCACATAAGGATCAAGCATTTTCAGTTCCCCTATTTCCCATATAAGGGTGATCCATTAAATTATGAAAACTGTTTGCAAATAAAAAACACCCCAATGTCAATAAAGCCTGTGTATTTTTTTAATCTTTTACTTGTATTCAGTACTGTTTTTTGAAAAATAGATGGTTTTTGACTTGGTACAATTTTACATCTTCTCTTTAATGAATCACTTGATCACTTGACATCCTGTTATTTGTCGATTTCCTCGAGTGGGCACCAGTAATGTTTCCATTTGTCCCTGTCATGTGCCAGTGTAGCCCAATGGCATCTGCTTGCCACAGGAATACAAAGAACCTCAAACCGTTCCTTCAGGGTCTTGAAAAGAAAGTCTGACCATCTTGTAGTTGGGTGGCCATGTGTTCTTTTGACGGCCAATGAGATCCAGTCAGTAATGGCTCTAGTCCAGCGGTGATGTGCAAATCACATTACATATATGGCCCATCTGATTTTCTACGCCTTGGCAAACGAGACAGCATCCCTGACTCTTGATTGTCGACAGAGGTCAGGAATCCAGATTACTTCTCTCACTTGAGTGAGGCGTGATATTCCAAACATAGCTCTTTTGATTTCTCTTTGGGAGATCCAAATACGTTATCATCCTGCTTTCGTAGGGCCCAGGTCTCTGAGGCGTATGTTAATGCAGGGAGAATGGAAGAGATGTGCCTGGAGCCGGAGGTTCATTGTGCTCTTACTTATTTCTTTGATGCTCTTGAAGGCATTTCATGCTGCTCTCTTCCTCCTGCACAGCTCACGTTTTAGGTCGTTCGTTATGTTGTTCTTGACCTAGGTACACATAACTGCTACATTCAGAGATGTTTGTTCCATTAAGAGTGAATGAAGCATCTGGAACTAGTTCGTTTTTCATGAATATTGTTTTGTTGAGATTCAACTGTATACCTACCTTTCCACAGTCTCAATCAAAGTCAGCCAGCATTTGTGCCACTTTGCTAATGTTTGTTGTTATTAGAACAATGTCATCAGCAAAGCAGAGTTGATGTAGTTGCCAACCATCTATCTTCACTCCCATTCTTTCCCATTCTAATTGTCACATGACATTCTCGAAGGTGATGCTGAAGAGTTTTGGTGAAATGGTATCACCCTGCCAATCCCCTCTTTAGACATCAATGATCACTTCCTAGTAGAATAGTGAGATCCTGGTGGTGAATCCGTAATACAGCTCGTGAAGGATCTTGATGTATTGAGTTTGAATATCCTGTTTGGCTAGGGCTTCGATGACTGCTTTGGTCTCCATAGAATCAAAGGCTTTCGTTAAAGCAATTAATGTTAGACAGAGTGACATCTTGAACTCCCTACAAACCTCAAAGAGCTTGGTTACTGTGTTGATACGGTCGATTGTCACTGTCTCTGTCACTGTCTTCCCGTTCATCATCGATTTGCTCGAGCAGGCACCAATAACATCTCCATATGATCCGTCTCATGAAAGTAGAGCCCAAGGGCATCTGCTTGCTCCAGGAACATAAAGAGCCTCAAACCATTCCATCAGGTCATGGGAATGAGGTCTATAATTGTTACTGGTATTTGGCATATCAAATATGACACGGGTAGCTTGCCAGGCTCTGCCGTGCAGGTAGCATACTCTTGTAGTCATCTCAAAATCCAGCATTTATTGATGAAGCATGTGGCCGCCGGGCTGTGATAGGCTGGTCTGCTCTGCTGGGTGGAGTTCTGACGAGGGGGAAGTCTGGATGTAGAAAATGGAGGCCCTCATGGAGTGGGGGGGTTGTCTGGCTTGTTGTGAGGCTCTGCTGGGGCAGCGGGCCAGGGCTAGAACCTGCCATCCCTCCCAGGCGCCTCATGATCGGCTGGGCACAGGGAGAGCCAGTAGCAGCTCTGCCCCATGTCTGTGAGTCTCTGGATCAGCATAGCTGGACCGGATTAAAAAAGACTGCTGCAGGGTGGATCTCGATGAGCTGGGCTGTGATCAGCTTGTCTGCTGGGTGGAGTTCTGACGAGGGGGAAGTCCGGATGTGGAAAATGGAGGCCCTCATGGAGTGGGTGGTCGTCAGGCTTGTTGTGAGGCTTGATTGTGCTGAATCTTTTTTTTCAGAAGCCTCCCTCTTTAATGAATACTCATTTTTTTTTGAATTTTGCTTTTTGAGCACACCCAGCAATGTTCCAGGGTTACTTCTGGCTCTGCATTCAGGAATTACCCCTGGTGATGCTTGGGGGGACCATATAGGATCTGGGGATAAAACCCGGGTTGGCTGTGTGCAAGGCAAAAACCGTATCTACTATGCTATCGCTCCGGTCCCTCAATGTGTGTTCGAAAAGGTATTTAGTCTAAATAGAAAATGTATATCTCACTGTGGTATAATAAAATATTTTTAAAAAGGGAATAGTGTGCAAGTATACATCTGAATCTCTCAATTTAAAAAAAAAGAAAGAAAATGTTTTAGATAACTTATCTCCAAGTTGGATAAACCTAAACCTGAAAATTCTACCTGCTTTAGAATGAAAATACCATGGTCTCAAAAGCAAGTACAAGAATTAGGTCACCAGACATTGACCTACCTCCTAATACTATTCAATTCCTGATTTTTATCCCTATAGCCCTGACTCAGGAAAGCTCCTCTATATAGACACCACATGCATAAACAGACACAAACTCTAATGGGAAGAACATGCTTATGTTTGACCCTAGGCTATTAAATATTTATAAATTCATAATTCTCACGCCTCTTACAAATGAGAAGTGACATCTATTTGCATTTTTCTTGGAGTCTGGGTTTTGACTGTCAGCAAAACTGACTTGTGACATTGCTGCAAAGCTCTTGTCATAATGCTGTCAAAATATGCACGAGCTACCCACTATTTAAAAATCAATATTTAAATATTTACATAATAAAGCATCAATAAAAACAATTTGTTTGAGATTCTGTGGCAAAGTTCTAAATAATTCATGACAATTACATACTGAGATAAAGGGAAAAGGGCAGCGACTGATCATTGTGGAATAAGTTGTAACCGAGACACCTATGTAAGTATTAAAGAAAGCATTTTATGTATTCGTTTGAGTGAGCACATTGATAAGCATAAACAGGCATTCTTTGATCTAAAAGTCACTAAAAGATATAATTTTTGCCTTTTTTATCAATCTCCTTAGGACCCCTTATTCTTTTACATTCTCAAAACTCATTCACACTTATACAACGATTTTGGTAAGTTATTTAATTGGTTTATTCAACTACTTTTATCACTATCACTATCTTCCACCTTATTTTATGTAGCTACTTATTTGGTCAACATGAATCCAAAATAAAAATTGGGGAAGATTTGGCAATGAGACATGTGTAAATACCAGCCAATCTCAAGGCATTGAGAAGAACCAAGTTTTGCTCAGGAATTTCAGCTCTATGGCCACCTCAACTTCTGTCCCTTTCAAGGAGTCATACTGGGCAACAGTTTGTTTACAGAATTGGCCACTGTACATTATTTATCATTACTACTGGCTATACTATCTTTCGCTGAATCCATTTATGGATTATCACAAATGCTTCACACAAAGGAATTTTTCACTCTCCCTCATTAGACCCTAAGTGAATAAGAAAAGTAAAGCTTAGGTTGTTAAAATTTAGTTGAATGTATTTGTTTTAGCAATTACCTTATGTTTCACAAACATAAATACACATCTATGAGCATGTATAGATGTATATAGACATATATATGTTTGTCACAGTCACATAAAAGATGTGACTATGTCATTTTTTTTTTGCTTTTTGGGTCATCCTCGGTGATGTGCAGGGGTTACTCCTGGCTCTTTTTGCTCAGAAATTACTTCTGGCAGTGCTCCAGGGACCATATGAGATGCCGGGATGGAACCCGGTCGGCTGTGTGCAAGGCAAAAGCCCTACCCACTGGGCTATCACTCTGGCCCCGACTATGTCATTTTTTTAAGTGTCAGTCATTTTTTTTAAGTGTCAGGCATACCAGTGAGCTCCTATTTTCCACATGCTGTGTTTCTTTGGGGGACATAGGTACACTTAAACAACAGCTACAGGAAGTTATTTTTAGTCCAAGAGCTGCTATGAATTAAGGCTAGCAAGAGGTGGAGAATAAAACCATAAGGGGAAATGCAAGAATGTCATCTAAAAAGTAGGAGAGCCAGTCTATTAAAACCTCCCAGGGATCTTTAAAAAAAAAACAGGAATCTGACCCAGAATTTGGAAGGATAGGATCTCTCGATCCCGACATAGTCAGGGCCAGAGTGATAGCCCAGCGGGTAGGGCTTTTGCCTTGCACACAGCCGACCGGGTCCGACCTCCCGCATCCTATATGGTCCCTGGAGCACTGCCAGGAGTAATTCCTGAGCAAAAAGAGCCAGAAGTAACCCCTGCGCATCACCGAGTATGACCCAAAAAGCAAAAAAAAAAAATGACATAGTCACATATTTTATGTGACTGTGACAAACATATCTATGTCTGTATACATGTATACATGCTCATAGACGTGTATTTATGCTTACGACTCTCTTTGACTCCACCGTTCTCCCTGCATTAACCTACGCCTCAGAGACCTGGGCCCTACGAAGCAGGATGAGAATGCTATTCAGGTCTTCCAGAGAGGAATCGAAAGAGCTATGCTTGGAATATCACGCCTCACTCAAGTGAGAGAAGGAATCCGGAGTTCTGACCTCCGTCGCTATTCCAGAATCAGGGACGCTGTCTCGTTTGCCAAGGCATCAAAATCAGATGGGCTGGACATGTAATGCGATTTGGAGACAACCGCTGGACTAGAGCCATTACCGACTGGATCCCACGGGATGTCAAAAGATCACGTGGCCTCCCACCTACAAGATGGTCAGACTTCCTTGTCAAGACCCTGAAGGAAGGGTTTGAGGCTCTTCATATTCCTCAATCAACCAGATGCCATTGGGATACATTGACACGTGATAGGGTTCAATGGAAATGTTACTGGCACCCGCTCGAGCAAATCGATGAATAACGGGATTCAAGTGATCAAGTGAAGGATCTCTCGAATTCACTTTCCTCCCACACCAAAATGGAAGATAGGCAGAAGATTCCCAAATATAACTGCCTAATTGCTTGCAAAATGATGGTTGATGGTAATATGTGAAGTTAAACTTAAAGTCAAAAGATATAAAATATAGCTCAAAGATTCTATACTGTTCAGGCAAGGATATGATTCAATGGTTGAGACTTGACATGCACGAGACCCTGGGTTTGATCCCTGGCACAACAAATAAATGAAGAAATAGATAACTACATATGACTTGGAGTATGAAAATGGACCACATGAATTTGAAGAACTGTGCAATACATTCTAAAATAGAGAAGAGATATGGGAGAGAGATTTTCATCTTTCTTATGTACAATACTGCAAATAATGGCTGTTTGTGAACATAATTCCAACACCACATACATCACCAGCATACCACCTCACTCTACCAAGGAACTCAACCCCCCATTCTCCCTTCCCCTAACTCAATCCCATGAACCAGTTTCCCCATTATGTTGTCTTTGAATATTTGTTGCTACCTTTTTTTGTATCTATAAGCCACACATTTTGAAAACATATAAAAATAAAATTAAAGTATCCTAGAATCATAGTTAATGAACATGATTATCAAACTGGTATATAAGTTTTAACATGTTGAATTAGATACTAAGATTCCTTTTTATACTCAGTGATATAATTAAGTGAACTTTGTCTTGATTTTGGGTACCGGTGCCAACCTGTGTTCAGGGTTTATTCAGTGCTCTGTGTTCAGGGTCACTCTTGGTGGTGCTCAGGGTACCATATAAATTGTAATGGATGGAAACCAGATTGCCTGCAGAGAAGGTACCTAACCTTCTATAGCATCTTTCCAACCTTCATTCAGCTTCTTGAGAAGATAATTTCAATATTTTAATTCAAACTTCCCATCAAGTACTTAATGCTTTGGTCACCTGAAAGAAGATATTAGTACACAGTAAAGATTCTCCGTTTGAAATATCCACGGGGTATTTCAAGTGAGTCACAGATAAAAATCATGTAAATGGGGGACACAGCACAAGACAAGAGGACCAACTAGTAGGATAGAGCCACAGGAAGGGGGCAAGGTCTAGGGAAGTGTAAAAAGGCATGTGTGGGTTAGCACTGCACTAGGAGATGGCAATGAGGCAGCCTCTCACTGGATTTACTCTCAGCTAGGTCAGAACGTTCCTCTCATGCTCAGCACTAGAGACAGAGGTCAATATTAGTGACTACATAGAAACCTAGAGTTTCATACACGACATAAGCAAAAAAGTTCTAGCAAAGTTGACATATAAAAATGTTCTAAATAAAAATAAAGGCAAAATCTTTGCTTGAGACAAAGATTATTTCATTATATTACACACTGTCGTTTAAAATAAAAAAAGAATTCCAATTATTTGGAGATGAGGAAATCACACTGCATTGCACTATCAGATGTGACAATATTTTTATGCTGATAGAAAACCAGTGAGAAGCAGCATTTGTGAACTGCTGACTAAAAAGACAGCACACAGTCACAACTTCACCAAGGACAGTTGTTTCATACAAAGTGTGATCTTGCCTGCTCTGCCATGGCTACTCCAGAAAAGGTGCAAGTGATTCAAGGAGCACTCTGTGCCTCCTACTGAGCTTGCAAAAAGCTGCATTTCTCAGTCACTTTTTTTCTTTTTTGGGTCACACCTGGCAATGCAGATGGGTTACTCGTGGCTCTGCACTCAGGAATTATGCCTGGAGGTGCTCAGGGGACCATATGGGATGCCAGGGATCACACTTGGGTAGGCCACATGCAAGGCAAATGCCCTACCTGCTGGACTATCGCTCCAGTCCCTCTCAGTCACTTTTGTATTCAGGCCTGTGGTCCTAAGGGACAATTCTAGTCAATGAAACTGACTCCCAGGCCTGCATGCACTTGTCCCATCCACCTCCAAACTTGCTCCTCCATGTTCTTGCCTCATTTATTCATATTTCAAAAATCCCCACTCTGCATTACCAATTTTGAAGCATGAAGTCAATAAAGGCTATATTTATTGACTTTGATAATTCATCCAATTGAGTTAGCTTTTCAAGTAGCTATTCAAGAAATGATTTTTCATGCTTGATGCAGAAAGCACAGTGGGTTAAAAAACTAAGTTGACTTCTCATGTTGGAAAATGGAATACAAATATTCTATTGAAACAGTTTGGAATAAATCATTTTCTCAATCATAGAGGTCCACTCTAAGAAAACAAGAAATAGTGTTTTATGTTCAAACAAAACAACTTACATTTTAAATATTAGCAATAATTTTAGTTGTCATTTGGTTGCATAAGAAGTCATTAAGTTAATAAGGGAATTTCAACTGAAAAACATACCCCTTTTAACACAGCGTGTCCCACAAAACCTAATTCAGTAAAAATTAGCTGCTGTAATTTATAAGAGCACTTATCAAGATGAATCACTTCTAGATGTAATTATCCTCATTTATTGAAAGTTATGGGGGGAAAATGTGAAGGAAACATTTTTCTAACAGAACCAAATATGTTAGAGTGAATTAAATACTCAGCATTGCACACACACAAATACTATAGTCATTGCTGCATTCCATCATTTTAACGTCATAACACTTGATGTTTTCCCTAATTTATTTGCATTATGTACCTTGTTTTGTATATTTTCCCATGTATATCTACATCAATATAGATGTTTTGTGTTATGTTTTAAATTCTATTCCAAATATTGAATATTCCTTGTGCCGATTATCATAAAATAATGGACACAAGATGGGTAAAGTGCATCTTAGCATGATATTCTAAATAAGTATTATGGAGTGGACTTTAAATGTAAAAAGCCTTAGCAAACTGTTCAAAACTAAAAAAAATAAAGATCAGAAAAATAAAGCAAGGTGAGAGCCTTGTTCCTGTTGTGGAGCCAGTTCCACTGTGATCTGTGGAATGAAGCCATCTCAACTTATTCATGTGACAGGGACATGGGTACTAGTTCTCTCAACATAGGAATAATTAAACTAATATTAAAATTCCTAAAACACTTGTCACAATCCCGTGGCACTTCTCAAAAGATATCCCTGATATCAATAGATATCAACTGATATCCCTGTCACAACTCTCTCATGATTCCAAACAGACATAACGGACCTGTTTTTATGCATGTACTGTTTAGACTGTATGATCTCATATCATATGTTCAATCCTGAACCATCAAAAATGGATAAAATTATGAAAAACCTTAAAATTCCTGCTAAAAAAAGAAATCATTATATATCTGAATATTTCTTTGACAGATGTGAAATTTAATTTGGAAGATTGTTTTCCACACATAACTGTCCATATGATATTGTGGTAACAGAAGGATAAATGACAACAACTTAAGAGTCTCCAAGTATATTATCCCACAAAAAGAAGGGTAAAGTCAGAGAAAAGGAACAGGGATTAGGCACTTGCTTTGCCTTCTGCCAAGCCTGATTTAGTCTCCAGTACTGAATACGGTTCGAATCCACCTGTAGTGTACTGAATACGGTTCCAAATACACCTGTAGTGAAGCCTGTGCACACAGTCCTTTATGATATGATATATATGATATATGTGTGTGTGTTTGTGTGTGCGTGCACACATATATAGAAAATATTTGACCCCAAAACATGTATATATGTGTATATATATTTATATATAGAGAGAGATACAGAGAACGACAGAGACAGAGAGAGACAGAGAGACAGCGACAAGAGAGACTAATACATAAAATATAGAGTAGGACTGACAGCACACAAAACTGGTTCTATTGTCAAGTGCTAAGTTTTATTGTTGTCCTGAGAGGGAAGTTATTTGACATATATGCGATTCACCGTTGTTCTGATTAGGGGAAGTAGGAAACACAAACTATTTCTTATTTCTCCCACTGACAAAGTTGCAAACCGCAGAGGCATTTGATTTCCTGGCAGAGGCATGTGAATGGAAGCAGTTTGCCCATGAGGTCTCTCTCTATATCCTTGTTCTCCCCACTCTCCTCAGTGGGGGAGCAAGACCACAGTATTCCCAGAAAACAGACTCTGAATTCCCTCACTGCGACAGCTGATGAGTCACTAGCCACACTAACCACAGAATGTTCTTGAATACTTATGCTAAATATTAATAAATTTTGAATACATAACTTCTATTGTATTCTGTGAAAAAAGATATATAATGAAGTTTCTGGAATTGAGTGAAAATTTATAATAATGTATAGCAAATGCTTTCTGACTTTGATAAAATATAAGAAATGAATATTTAAAAAATTAGAAATGCAAAATTAATTTAGTAAAATTTTCTTAAGTTGTCAAAAGAAAGCTGTCATTATTGTGGGGCTTTTTCAAGTAAACGTGCAATTTTTACAATAATTTGGGGCACTTATATAGGAATATGGGTATGAGGGTAAAAACAAATATGTTTAAGATGAGTTGTTTTAGAGCCTGATGTTTTACAATTATGTGATGTTTTATAATTATCACTTGTATCACTTGTATCACTTGTCTTCCTG
Source organism: Cryptotis parvus (assembly GCA_021461705.1). Lineage (NCBI taxonomy): Eukaryota > Metazoa > Chordata > Mammalia > Eulipotyphla > Soricidae > Cryptotis > Cryptotis parvus. The sequence continues at coordinate 52,060 of JAJIBD010001771.1, read as the reverse complement.
TTGTCCAATGATTTGCTCACATGGGCACCAGTAACATCTCAATACGTTCTGTCACATGCTAGTGTAGCCCCAGGGCATCTGATGTCTCTAGGAACATCACTGTCACTGTCACTGTCTTCCCGTTCATCATCGATTTGCTCGAGCGGGCCCCAGTAACATCTCCATATGTCCTGCCTCATGCTAGTAGAGCCCAAGGGCATCTGCTTGCTCCAGGAACATAAAGAGCCTCAAAACATTCCATCAGGTCATGGGAATGAGGTCTATAATTGTGACTGGTATTTGGCATATCAAATACAACACGGGTAGCTTGCCAGGCTCTGCCGTGCAGGTAGCATACTCTTGTAGTCATCTCTAAGTCCAGCATTTATTGATGAACTGCGAGCCGGGCTGTGATAGGCTGGTCTGCTGGGTGGAGTTCTGACGAGAGAGAAGTCCGAATGTGGAAAATGGAGGCCTTCATGGAGTGGGGGGGGGTCATCTGGCTTGTTGCAAGGCTCTGCTGGGGTGACTGTCCAGGGCTAGAACCAACCATCCCTCCTGGGCGCCTTGTGAGCAGCTGGGCACAGGGAGAGCAAGTAGCAGCTCTGCCCCATGCCTGTGAGTCTCTGGACCAGCATACCTGAGCCGGATTTAAAAAAAGACTGCTGCAGGGTGGAACTCAATGAGCTGGGCTGTGATAGGCTGGTCTGCTGGGTGGAGTTCTGACGAGAGAAGTCCGGATGTAGAAAATGGAGGCCCTCATGGAGTGGGGGGTCGTCTGGCTTGTTGCAAGGCTCTGCTGGGATGACGGGCTAGGGCTAGAACCCGCCATCCCTCCTGGGCACCTCGTGAGCAGCTGGGCACAGGGAGAGCAAGTAGCAGCTCTGCCCCATGTCTGTAAATCTCTCCAGGAACATAAAGAGCCTCAAACCATTCCATCAGGCCATGGGAATGAGGTCTATAATTGTTTCTGGTATTTGGCATATCAAATACAACACGGGGTAGCTTTGCCAAGCTCTGCATGTGGGTGGGATACTCTTATAGTCGCCTCTTATCTCGTGCATTTATTGATGAACCACAGGGCCGCAAAGTGTCCGCTGAGCCGAGCTTGTCATCAGCTCTTCTGCTGGGTGGAGCTCTAAGGAGCTGTGGAGTTCAGATATGGAAAATAGCGGCCCTCATGTTGTGGGGGTTCCTCTGGCTTCTTGCAAAACTCTGCTGGGATGGCAGGCCAGGGCTAGAACCTGCTTTCCCTCCCGGGCGCCTTGTAATTAACTGGGAACAGGGAGAGCTGTAGCAGCTCTGCCCTGTGTAGGTGAGTCTTTGGATTAGGCATACCTGGCTGAGCTTGAAAAAGACTGCTCTGTAGGGCAGGACTCTGAAGAGCTGGGCTTGTGATCAACTATTCTGAAGCGTGGAACTCTGATGAGCTAGGGAATCCGGATGTGGAAAATGGTATAGTATAATTATGCTAATCATAATCAGTAGATATTAGAAGTCCTTTGTGAATACAGAGATTATAATCATTGTATTAACTGTACGACTATGACCAAAACCCAAATATGAACATTTTGCAATTGTATATCTATGGTGGTATAATAAAAATATTAAAGTAAAAAAAATTTTTTTTTAATTTAAAAAATCATTGTATTAAAATAAACTCTATGTTATCGCTATTTTTAAACACATACTTTTGAAGGTGTTTAAAAGCATGGCTTATAGAAAAAGATTTATGAGTACTGCAAAGAAAACTACAAACTATATACCTTACTTTTACTTCATGGAAACAGAGGAAATGAATTAACGTTCACATCCATGTTATCGGCAATACCACAATACAACATGGTACATTTATTTTCATGAAACAAAAACCTTCAAAACTCAAGTTATATCACAAGATATAACCTAGCACAGAACAGAGTCAGTTTATCTCATTTAAAAATAGCAAAATGTTTCCAAAAGAATCAATGCTCATTTTCAGAAACATGCTAAATAAAGAACAGGACACTGATATCATATTAACTGTATTTTAAAAACTTTCTCTTGACACTGCAGTAGAAATCAAGAAAATGGAGCCAAACGCACTATATACACCTATTCCTGTGCTTCCTTGTCACTTTTTAAAATGAATTCATCCAAAGAGGAAGCAAATGAGCCCACTTTTGTCTCCCAGCAGGATCAGGTATGGCCCTATGTGGAGTTCCATCTTCAGGCTGGGCATAGGTACAAGCTGAGTAGACTCACGTAATAATATTAACGTATCTGAGAATGCATTCGACATGTCTTCTAGTTGTTTGTTGTTGTTGTTGTTGTTGTTTTTGATTTGGTTTGGGAGTTCTGAGTTTTACCACAGGGGCCACTCCTGGTTCTGTGTTCAGGAGTTATTGCAGGTGGTCTTGGTGACCATATGCAATGTCAAGGATGAACCTGGCTGGATGCGCTGCAAGTCAAGTGCCTTCCATCCTGTATTCTCTTGGCCTGGCCCTTTGAGTCATTAAATCTTTTTTAAAGTTACTAAAGCACAAATTGTTTTAGGCTAAGTCACAAAGCAACAGCATTTACAAGCCATCAAGTGTAAGACAGAGGCCCTTGCAAACAGAAAAATTTTAAATTCAATCCTTTTCTTTCAGAAATTATTTTTTTAAAAACACATTTATTCCATAAATCACAACTGTTAGCATCTTCCTACTCTACTGTGCTTGTTCATTCAATTCACTTTATTGTATTTTCATTTAGAAAGCTCTCTTCTCAGAGCTCTTCTCAGTATCCTGGCTGTAATTACTTCAGTCCACTTTTCTATTTAATAAAGGTCCACACTGGGGCCGGAGCAATAGCCCAGCAGGTAGGGCGTTTGCCTTGCATGCAGCCGGCCCATGCTGGCCTGGGTTCGATCCCTGGCATCCCATATGGTCCCCTGAGCACCGCCAGGAGTGATTCCTGAGTGCAGAGCCAGGAGAAACCCCCTGAGCATTGCCGGGTGTGACCCCCAAAAATAAAGGTCCACACTGAAGCTCAATTATTAGACCAAATGACTTTGACAGAACTTTACAGCACATTTCGAGAGGAACATGAGGATTTCATGTATTGAATGAAAGGGGGCAGAGGATGTGGCTCAAGCAGCAAGGGCACATGACCAGAACACATGGAATTATGCTCAATCCCCAGCCTTGCATGGCTCAGCCAGCAGCGCTGGCTCTATGCCAGGATCCTTGAGCTATGCCAGGCCCTCTGAACTAGAATTTACAGGAAGTAGCTCCATGACCCCTTTCCAACACCACTGGATTTGGGCCCTTATACAAAAACAAACAAAACCCAAAAGAAAAGTACCTTATTAGTATGCAGCAAAATAAGAGAACAGAAAACACTGTACAATGAAAAACTCTCGATAATTGGTCTATGGAGGAAGAAATAGGAGAGAATAAAACTTCTTCTACTATAGATAACACAGGACCAGTGGCTAAAAAGTCCTGGCAGGAACTTCAGACCACATTATAAACTTTAACACTATTGTCACCATATTACTTAAAATTAAAAAAATCTAAAATTAAAAACACATTATTGTCAATGTGAACACAATATGATTTGTATGAAATTATAATGGCAAAGGGATTTGAAAATCAAAATCTAACACGTTTTCATTTTATAAAACAAATTATAAGGAAAGAATTATGGTTATTACCTTCCTTTATGCTTTTAATATCAATCAAATTAAAGAGTAAGTTTAAACGATAAAAATTGAATTTAAAGGGTTACTACTCTAAATCATAACTTATATAGTGAAATCATGTTTTAAAGTTAGCAAGTATAGGGCCAGACAGGTAATATAATGGATAAGGTATTTGCTTTGCACACAGATGACCCATGTCCCCCAGAACCCAGGAATAATTTCTGAGCTCAGAGAAAGAAGCTTCGCACTGCAGGGTTTGACTCTAACCCCTCATCCATTTGCACAGATAGTCCCTAGATAAGAGTTTCAAACCCGTCATATCAGAGGGTTGGTAAAGTCTGAAAAATATTTCATGGCGAGCCAAGACAGATTAGTCTTCTCTGGTGCTGGAGAGACAGCAGGGGATTAAGGCTTACATATAGGCCAGAGCTGGTTTGATCCCTGATCTGATACATGGACCCCCACATCACCAAGAGAGAAACTTGAGCAGAGCCAAAAGCATCCCTGAGCAACACTGGGTGTGACTTCCCACTGCAAAGAAATTAACCCATTATTTATAATAGGTGGGGGAGTCACTCATTGGATGCACAATGATCAAAGGGCAAGATATTTTGCCTTTTGTGATGCCATAGATGGTACTTGAGATAGTTCTGCTCAATAAAGTTAAGTCAAAAAAATGAAACACTGCCCCCTGGAAGGAGTTCTCCCATATGTGGAGATGAATGACCAAAAAAAAAAAAATGAACACAGACTGTACAAACATATGACAGTGGTGGTAAGAAAGGACTTTAAGGCATTTGCCTTGCAAATTGTTGACCCAGGTTCCATTCCCAGAGGCATATTATCCCCTGAGCCTTGTCAGAAGTGACCCTGTAAGCAATGAGACAGCAGCAAGCCCTGAACTAATGTGTGTACCCTAAATTCAAAAAAGCAAATAAAAGATCTCATGATTAGTAGAGGGGGAGCAAGGAGGGAGTTGGAGTAGTAAACCAGTCCATATGAGAAAGAAAATGCCACCAGACTTGGGCTTATACAGAGGCAGAGGTGTGAACAATTCTGCTGACATTTATGTCCATATTTATTATATATTATATTATAATATTTATAAGCCAGTGGGAAAATTTAAAACAAACTAAAATCAGTCATCAGTTAAATGAAATAAAATTTAATGACTAAATTTTAATATTCATATTTTCATTCCTTTTGTCTAAGACATTTTCCATTTTTCCAATAGATGCTTCTCTGCATGCTCTGGCATCCCGGCATGTGGAGGTGCAGCTTGCAGGCGCTGGTGCTACTGCTTTCAGACTCTGAGAGTTTCTCCCTCATCCAATGCAGATCCAGGGATAACTCACTCCTGTGACTAGTCGACTCCAGAATGCTAAGTCTGTAAGGACTTAGCTAGTCTCTTTCCTCCCACAGGACTATGATGCCCACATGATATCAGGAGCACTACAGCAATGGTCCAGATACATAGCTGTGACAGAATCTCCTTTTTCTGGTCACCTACTTACCATACTGAAGCCAAAATCTCACTGTTTTATTTAATGTCTTTCTCAGTTCCCTTTATCTTGAAATTCTCTTTGCATATAAACATTAAAGTAATAAATTTCTTTTTTTTAAATAATAGTAACATGAGATCTGGTGGGAAAGAATCTAATTTTGTTCCTATCTACCTGTATTTCAGCTATTAGATTAGAACATGGTATGTATGCAATGAATGGACTAAATTAGGAAGTATGTTATCATTCATATGGATATGGCAATGATACCAATTACATGCTTAAAATATTTAGTTTTTCACTAAAAAAACACCAAGTCAATTAACCTAGGTTGTGTTTTTATGGTGATTTTAATGACTCTAAGATTTAAATTACTACTGCAGGGAAACTATTAGAAACAAATTAAACATTTTCTTTTTCTTCTTTCAAATATCTGTACATGATGTTCCTTTGTCTCTTTTCTACTCCAAATTTCCACCTCTCACTCTCTTGATTGCTCTGATGACCTCAATCAAAAGGCAATTACTTAGTGAGGGTAGAAGGTAATTATTCCTATCAAGTGGAGATTGAACACACCTGAATAGACAGCTGTACTTCTTTTCAGGATGACATTATTACCACAAAATTTCACTATGGAAATTTGTGACACATGTAATACTATGACAAATTGTCAATTTATTTGAAAAAATTTATAGGACAGCTATATTTTCCACTAAAATCATTTTAAAGGGAACAATAATTAAAGGATAAATTAGACTTGGAAAAACCAAGATATATTCAGATTTCTAAATTTCAAATGACATTATTACCATGAAATTTCACTTTGGAAATTTGTGATGCCTGAAAATTTTATAATGAGTTGTGGATTTGTTTACAAAAATAATAAAACAGCTATATTTTCACTGAAATCATTTTTAAAGGGAAAAATAAATAAAGAACAAATCAGATTTGGAGAAACCAGAAGATATACTCAAGCTTCTTAATAAAACTTATAACATAAAGCACACACAGGGCTAATTTACAGGACTAAGAAAATCTTACAGAACTTTACACATGTATATGTTTTATATATAATGTGTGTGTATATATAACAATTCTGAAGCACATAGCAAGCAGTAGGAAAATAAGTTGTTATAATTCCATAAAATGTCCACACCTTAAGACAGTTATATGCTATAGTCATCAATATAAAGTACATTTTTTAGAACCTTCATATACCAGATTTTAAAAATATAATGACAAAGTCAGTTCCATTTTTTATGTTAATGAAGTAGTAATTGTGTGACAGAAAAAGAGGAAAATATGCTTTGGTTCCAGAATCCTATTTCTGTTCTTCCAACTTCCTCAAATAATAAGAAAGACTATAGTCTTCTTCCAAGTTCTTATAGTTTCATTAAAATGAAATTAGACTATTTTAAACTATACTTTTATGGCTATATCATTCAATGCATACACATCACCAGAGTGGAGTTTCTCCCACCAGCGTTCCAAAATAACTACTCAAAAAATAATTTTATAATTTGATCACTGGCTACTGAGATATCATTAAAAAAAAAGTTCTTCATACTCAGAAGTTTTGTTTATTTGGGGGCCACACCCAGGGTTTCCTCCTGGCTCTGTGCTCAGGAATTTTTAAAAATTATTTTTTGATTTATTTTGTTTAGGTAACACCTGGAAATAATTAGGGGTTACTCTTGGCTCTGCACTAAGGAATTATTCCTGTTTGTGCTCAGGGTACCATGTTGGATGCTGGGGATTCAACCCGGGTCAGCCACTTACAAGACATACACCCTATCGCTGTACTCCAGTGTACAATTTTAAAAAATTAGATCATTGGTTTCTGCGATATAACAAGATTAATTTAATTTTTTAATTTTTAATTAAAATTAAAAAATTAAAATTAGATCATTGACAACTGAGACATCATAAAATGTTCATCATTATCAGAAGTTTTTTGCTTGTTTGCTGGCCACACCCAGCAGTGCCAGGATTTACTCCTGGCTCTGTGATAAGGGATTAGTCCTGGGGCCGTTTGGAGGATCATATGTGGTGCTAGGGATTGGACTTGTGCCTTTGGTATACATGGGACTCTCTCCAGCACAGATATGAAGTTACAATGATTTGTTTATTTCATCTCCGCTCATTAATGTCAGATAAACACTTAATAGGCATTGGATGCAATTTGATCACATCAGCAGTCCAATAGCGTAAATATTGGTTAGTAGATATCATTACTAAATATTGATTATAGAAAAATTTCAGTTTGATAAGTTAGAATCAAACCCTGAATGTAACCAAATATTTTTTATGGTTCTTTTTAATGGTTTTTAAAGAGGAAGGACATTTTGGATGAAAGAACATTTTCTAGTTTTCAGGAAAGGAGGAAGAGAAACACAGAGGCCGAGAAGGCCTCTGGTAAAAGGCCCTTCCATATCTGTGACCAGATGCTTGGGCAGAGAGGATGGCAAAGAAGATATTAGAGTGAGAATTACTACCCTGATACTGGGCCTCCCGACGAGAAATTCAAATTGGAAATAAAATATACTATCAGAATTTTATATAGAAAGGGGAAACATTTCTCATGTTAATATTTTTTTTTACCAACCATAGTCATAAGAGTTAGGAAGCCATTTCTTTTAAGCTGTCTTTGATGGACTTTCAGTATAGCAGACATGCAGCTACATACTTTCTTATTAGTAGCTTATTTAATTTTCTCCACAGCTCATTTGCGCAATCATTATTATGCAGCTTCTCAGACAAGGCTTCTGAGTCTTCTGAGAGTTCTGTTATGAAAATGAAGACTTGAGCTCTAGAACCAAGCTCTTTTATCATAATGCTAGAATTAATTTAGAGGATGTAGCAACAAGCATGTGAACTGTTACAGTGTAACAGAGCTATCTAGTTCTGGCCTTTAAGTGAAATTGTCTTAAACACCAGGATCTACATGATCAGTGGGGAAAAAGTCAGCTGACTGAAATTTTGACATGTAGTTGATAATTTTTTGTACATCTTTTCTTTACTCCAAAAATTTTTAACTCGATTGATTTTCCAAATAATTTTTACTGAAGCAATTTTCTTTCTATCAAGGAGACAGATTGATTACCAGAGATGAACTGAAGAGGCTTTTGAATTTAATCAAGGCAAAAGTCAGTCAAAAAAACTCAATGTTATAAATACAGAAAATATAATAGAGGGTCACAACTACATATCACCTCAAATGACCTACACCATTAGCCACGTCCCCTTGCACCTCAGACCTGCCATGATTCTCCCATTTATCCTGGTTTACCTTAATCATCTTTCTCCTATATTAGGCAGGTGGGTAGAGCTAATTGCTTGCTCACTGCCTGCTGACAGTCACTATGTTTGGTGCCTGGTGTTTGCTGAACATTCACTGAATGGAAAAATCTATTATAACAGTTCTTGGCAACGAAGAATTCCACTAAAGGTAGAAGAAAAGAAGAATTAAAAAAAAATCTTAACTAACAAAGAAAATGTAGTGGAATAATCCTGAGATAAGAAATGCCAACTTCAGCTGGTGTGTTAGTCCAGCAGGTAGGGTGTTTGCCTTGCACGTGGCCAATTCGGTTTGATCACTGACATCCCATATGGTCCCTTGAGCACCGCCAGGAGTAATTCCTGAGTGCAGAGCCAGAAGTAACCCCTGAGCATTGCCGGGTGTGACCCAAAAAGAAAAAAAAAGAATTGCTAACTTCAATGTTCGCGGAGGCCTCCATGCCCCTCCAGCCTCCGTCTGCACTCTCACTGAACGGCCGGTCTACTGTAAGGGAACGATGGCATTTTAAAAATGGGCATGATGCATGCCATTCATTAGCCACAGTCCATGTAACCCAGCTTTAGTAGTGCCCCTAATTTCATTGCTGCCAGGCTCTTATTTAACACTTCCAGCCCTAATAAGCTAAAACAACCAATTAGCCCTTCTGGGCGCAGCGTGGTTTCAGCATTCATTCCTGTAAGGGCGAAAGAATAAAAAGGAGAAGCAACCACTTAGCTCATAATTTTTTTAAAAAATTGCAGTAAGTTGTAAAACACTTTTTAATGATCTAAATAACTATTTCAAATTTGAAGAAATTCAGTTTTTCCATAATTTTCAACCAACCAAACAACAAGACCCTCTCTAGTTCTAGATATGAGTTGGGGTATCATATGAAGTGATACAGGCTGATAACGTCTGCAGAGGGAGCAGCCCACAAGGCTCCAGTTTAAAGGACATGCCCAGAGCCACAGGGTAGTCACTTGCACACAGAGGTGGCTATGAGCATCTCCACTCTCTGTGAAGTCATAAGGTTTTTCTAAAAACAGCAAGAGGTGAGAGATATAAATGATGTAGTGGCTTTGCTCAGTACTTGCTTAGTGTTAGACAAGCACCCAACAGATACTGAAAGGAACCACAATGCTCCACCTAGACAGTGTCTTGCAGGCATAAGCATTATTTTAGGCTGCTGTTTTTAAGACATAGTCACCAAAGGAGAAGCACTGAAAAGTAGAAGTTACACTTTTGACATTTGTAAGACTGGCTTCTCTGTAATGGGATGAGAATGAAATCAAGGACATTGAAACTGTCATCAGAGGAGAAGGCAGCTACTAAAATCTGCAGAGTAACCCAGTTCTCTATTTTCCCCTGCCTACTAATGACACTCTACTACCTTCCTTTCCCCTCCAATATTATTTTGTTTTCAGCTGAAGCTGGTATTTAAAATGAAATCACAGACCATGTGAGGATATCACTTTTTTTCTGGGTACCTGGAAAACTATGTGCATGCCTCCCACCCAGGATCAATTCCTGGCACCATACAGTCCCCTGGGAATGGTGCTGATCTGGAGGACACTGAAATCACCAGGTGTGGTTGTGGGGAATAACTCAGCACATGTGCTAGGACCCTGGACCTCTTGAGCCTGGAGGCCCAATAGTCCTGTCAAAGGTGGGAAATTATCACACGTGTGGGAGTCAGAGGCTAGGTAAGACAGAAAATGGAACAGTGTGCTAACAATTGTGAGGGTACTAATGCCAACGTAGAACTGGCTTAAATAGAGGCAAAGGATACACATGACAACCCTTTAATGTATGTTCTGTAATCCATAGTCTGGAGAGGAAGGAAAAGAGAAGATAGAGAAATGGAAAGAAATAAAGAACCTGCCATGGAGGGGGGGCTGGGGGAGGGGAGGGAACCGGGGGCGTTGGTGGTGGGAGATGGGCACTGGTGGCGGGATGGGTGCTGCTACACTGTATGACCAAAACCCAAATATGAACTTTTTAATTGTATATCTTTGTAATTGTAAAAATAAAAAATAAAAAAAAAAAATAAAAAGAAAAAAATAAATTCTAAATTTAAAAAATAAAAAAATGTAAATTGTCTTTAGTGTTTGTTGAGCTAGGGCTACGCTGTTATACACGTTGTATCATAGAGCAAGACAAAATAAATCTAGCACTCCTGGTTTATGGTGGGAGGGCAAAAGAGGCAGAATTTCTTTCAAAATTAAGGAATTAATGCAGTAACATATAGGACCACTAAAGCTTCTTTCTGTTATTTTTTTAGTAAACAGAAGATTCAAACTTATTTGTAAATACAAGTAAAAACTTAGTTGTATTACGTTTGCATTCTAACTCAACAAATTATTTTCCTTTGTTTTTTTTCTACCCACAGTAGATCTATGAGATAAGTGTTGATGTCTAACTTATGCATAGACATTTAACTTATGCAAAGTTTTCTAGACTGAAAACCTTGTTTTGGCAAGATAGTTGACAACATAAATACAATTATGTATCTTACAGATGGAGGCATTTCTTACTATATTATATTTACCAGTTCTCTGTAAACATATTATGAGAAGCATGGATTATATTTAGACTTAATCATCAGTATAATAAAGACTATGAGGAAGAAAATGACTTTAGGATAGGAATACTGATATTTTCTCCTTCTTGAATATCATAGTAACTACTTGGTATAATATCAGTTACCCTTTACTCAAGATATTTGTGGCTTGCTTTTGGGCTGGTTTTCTCTGTGCATCAATCATCTTTTCCTTGCTCCCGTTAAAATTATTCCTTGCCCATTGATACTTGACATTAAATATTTTTACCAGGATGGTCTGAGGTAGATTTTTGCTTATAGGTAAATAGCAGAGGCTGCTGTTTCTGAATTTTTTGCTTTTAACTTCTGAGTTTTAACTTTGAAGAATGGAGTAGAACCCACTTCAGAAGTAAGGTTGAACACTGCTAGGTGTGGTTCAAAAAACCAAACCTGTATCTAATGAACTTTATTAAATTTCATAAAGTTTTTTAAAAGAAAAAATCACAAATTAAATCTTGCAATTTGTTGTTGCTGACTGTTGATTTACTTTATGTAATATGACAATTGAGTTAGTCATACAGATTCTACTCTGGTTATCTGTGGTTAATCTTCAAATTTAAACATGTCAATACCATCGTTATGGGTATTACTGTAACTTACTGATATAAGCAAGAACATAGTATTGACTATCCTATAAGTAAAGAAGCTTATAGAGACTGCTATATGGTGTTGTTCTAGAAAGCAGGATTGTCATAGTGAAAAGGTAGTCTTGCATTTTTTTCTATTATCTATTTAATATAATAAACGTGAGAATTAAATGTGGAAAACAGGTACTTTTTTCTAGAATATTAACTGGCACACAGTATGGTAGACATATTTGGGGTTGGTGGTGTTGGAACTGGGAATAAAGCTCAAAGAATGAAATTTATTGCAGTATTAAATGTTACTCATTCTTAAGATCAGTCTAGTAATAAAATCTTAGAGTAAAGGTCTAGAAACAATCTACAGATGTGGTGTTAATTCAATGACTGCATTCTTTATAATTATCACAATACCTGGGCTTTTTATATAAAACATATTTGGTAAATGTTGAAATGGAAATTTGAGGTAACTGTCCATCTTTGTTTTCCCTAATTCCTCAACAGTGGTAGAACTTATTTAGTATTATAGAATGATATTACAATGGTCAATGGTCCAAGAACTCTGAAAACATTTTAGCATTTTCTTTCTCAATAAGGTCCATATAACAACATTATTTTTTTTGTTTGTTTGTTTGTTTTACTTTAGGGTCACAGCCGGTGATACTCAGAGCTTACTGCTGGCTCTGTACTCAGTAATTACTCCTGTAGCTCATGGGATCATGTGGAATGCTAGGATGGATCCTGAGTTGGCCATGTGTAAGGCAAGGACCTACACCTCACTCAGGCCCCAATACTTTGTTCTATACAAAAACACATAGGACCTATATGTTTAGACCAATTAAATAATATACTTTCAGGCCCACAGACCCTCCGCTGGGGCAACTCCCTCCCCTTCCAGCAACCCTGCAATGTCTCTCCACACCCAAACTCAGGAGTGCTAACCTCTGCACCAGTGCACACACCAAGCCCCTAGCCTAAAAGCTCAGGAACATCCACAAAGGTCTGGAGTCCTCAGACCATCTGTGAGAACAACTCCCTCCTTTCCAGCCACCCTGTAACTGGCTCTCCACATCCCCCAACTTTGGTGTGTGACTCTCTGTGCTGATGGATTCACCCAGCCCCCAGTCTAAAAGCCTAGGAACATCCATAAGCGGGCCTACTCAGGTCTCACATCCCAAAATTCAAAACCATGCAGATGCTTTAGCATCCATACAAAGTACTTAGTGTTTATCTAACACGAGGTACCAGTGATCAAACGTCCCTACATTCCTTGCCTTCCACAAAACTCTGCAAACAACCTAGACACCTACTGACTGTACTATATAGCCACCCAAGAACACATAACCTGCAAACTATAAAATTTATAATGGTAAAGCAATGCAGAATTCCATCAAGCTCAGTGAGTGAAGTTGCTAGTCCAGAGAAGCCAAGCAATAATGATGACATATATAACATCTCTGATAAGGAATTTCAGAAGTAAGTGCTAAGGATGCATAAGGAGCTCAAAGAAGTAATGAAACATAAAGTCAATAAAACACAAGACAACATGAGAGCAGAAATGAAGAAAATGCAAACCAAAATACAAGCGAAATAGAAGATATTAAAAATGTGGTAGGTGAAATGAAAAACTCACTTGAAGGACTCTGTAGAAGAGTAACAACTGCTGAAGAAAGAATTAATGATCTCCAAGACGAGGTGCAGAGACTCTCTAGCCAAAAGCAGAAGATGGAAAAAAGAATCATAATTAATGAACAGACAACAAGAGATAATCGGGATGAAGTAAAAAGAAATAATACAAGTACCATTAGGGTTCCAGAAGGGCAGGAAGAAAACCTTGATGAAGAAGCAATTGTCAAAGTCATCACTGCTCAGAAGATCCCAGAACTAAAGAATGCTTGCTCCCAGATTCAGGAGGCCCAAAGGATACCAGCTAAAAGAAATCCAAATAAGAAAATTCCAAGACATCCTAATTAGAATAACATAAAAACACAGATAGCAATATAATACTAAAAACAGCAAGATCAAAGAAGGAAATCACATTGAAAGGAGCATCCCTAAGATTTACAGCAGACTTTTCAGATGAAACACCCTGAGCCTGAAGACAATGCTGGGATATCGTGAAAAGACTCAACGAATTGAATGTCTCACCAGAATTTTTTACCTGGCTAGACTCACATTCACATTTGAAGGAAAGATACACAACTTCATGGATAAGCAACAATTTAGGAAGTTCATAGACTCAAAACCAACTTTAAAAGGACTGAAGGAGTTACTGTAAGATAAGATAAACCACAGAAGTGCCACAAACTTATTCAGAAAGATGGCACAAAATCCAATGACAATAATCTCTTTCAATGTCAATGATCTAAATGAATCAATTAAGAGACTAAAAGTGTCAAAATGGATTAAAAACTGAATCCAACATTCTGCTGCCTACAAGAAACACATCTGAATAATCAGAGCAAACACAGACTCAAAGTCAAAGACTTGAAGACAATTCTCCAAGTAAACAACTCTTCCAAAAAGGCTGGTGTGGCCATATTAGTATCTGACAACATAGACTTCAGGCTGAAAAATATTAGAAGAGAAAGTGAAGGCCATTCCTTAATAATTAAAGGATATGTATATTAAGAGGAAATTATACTACTAAACATATATGCAGTCAAAGAGGGGCTAGAAAAATACTTAAAACAACTGTTAATAAAGGTGGAAATTACCACAAACCTGTGGGAGCAGAGGTTAGGTAAGACAGAGAATGGAAGTGTGCCAATAATTGTCAAAAGTGCTATTACCACATAGAACTAAGAATAATTAAATACAGGCAAAAGATACACATGATAACCTCTAAGTATATATATATATATATATACATATATATATATATATATATATTACAATCCATAATGTGTAGGAGAAGGAAGAGAGAAAGAGAGAGAAAGAGTAAGGGAGAAAAGAGATAAAGAGCCTGCATGGAGGCAGCCTAGGGGAGGGGGTAGGGAATCGGGGACATTGGTGGTGGGAAATGGGCACTGGTGGAGGGATGGGTGCTGAAACACTGTATGGTCGAAACCCAAACATGAACATTTTTGTAATTGTTTATCTCATGGTGGTATAATAAAATTTATTAAAAAAACAACTGTTAATAGACTTCAAAGAAGACATTGAGAGTAACACAATAGTAGTTAGAAACTTCAACGCTGTTTATCAACTCTTGATAAATTGACAGACTGAAACTCACCACGGAAATACTGGCCCTGAAGGAAAAAATGGAAGAAAGAGGGCTGGTAGATATATACTGGGCTTTTAATTTAAAAAAAAGCCAACTGCACATTTTTCTACAATGCACATGGAACATTCTCCATGACAGGCGACATACTGAATGTCAAAACATACCTCAATAAAATAAAAAAAGACAGAAATTGTGGCAACTATTTTCTCATGAAGCACTGAAAATGGAACTTAACCATACATAGAAACAGGGAGTCAAAGAAAACACCTGGAAACTAAACACTCACTGTTGAACAACCAGTGGTCACAGAAGAAATTAAAGAGAAAACCAAAGATTCCTGGAAACAAATGAAAACACAAACTATCACAACTTGTGGGATGCAGCAAATGCAGTGTTAAGAGGAAAGTTCATAGTTCTGCAAGCATTCATCAGGAAAGAAGAACGGGCCACATAAATAACCTGACTTCACCTCTCAGAATCTTAGAAAAAGACCAACAAAAGGAGCCCAAACCAGGCTAAAGAAGAAAATAATTAAACTTAGATTTAATGAGCTGATATATCTCCCAAAACAATCCAAAAGATTAATAAAACCAAAAGCTGGTTCTTTGAAAAAATAAGCAGGATTGACAAACCATATCAACAAAAATAAACCAGGATTGGCATAAAGTGCTGGGGTGGATGTGGGGACAAAGATACTCTTATACACTGTTGGTGTGAATGTTGACTTTTTGGAAAATAATATGGACTTTCCTCCAAAAACTAGAAATTGAGCTCCCATTTTACCCAGCCATACCATTCCTGGGAATATACCCATGGAGATCAAAAACACACAGCAGCAACACCATCGACACTTCTATGTTCATAGCAGCACTATTCACAATAGCAGAATCTGGATACAACCAAGTGACCAATAACAGATGACTGGATAAAGAAACTTGCTACATCTACAGAGTGGAATACTATGCATATCCCAAGTATGCACAATGGAATTCTATGCCACATTCATTAAAAAAACGAAGTTATGAACTCTGCCTATAAATGGATTCACATGGAAAGGATCATGCTGAGTGAAATTAGCCAGAGGAAAAAGGATAGACATTGAATGACTGCATTTATTTGCAGGATATAAAAAAAGTATAATACCAATATCCAAGGCCAGGCAAAAATTGGATCAGGAGCTCTTGTCAGTGGGTGGAAACTACTGCAAGTTGTGGGAGTCAGAGGTTAGGTAAGATAGAAAGGAACAGTGTACTAAAAATGTTGGAGATAATAATAGCAGCCTAGAACTGAACATTGAATGTAGACAAAGGGATATACATGATAACCTCTAAATATATGCATTGCTAGCCACAATGTGTAAGGAAGAGTGAGAGGAAGAGGTAAAGTGCCTGCCATAGATGCATGCTGGGGGGGGGGGTGAGGGAAACAGGACACTGGTGGTGGGAAATGTGTACTGGTGAAGGGATGGGTGCTGGAACACTGTATGACTAAAACACAAACATCAAATCTTTGTAATTGTATATCTCACAGTGGCATAATAAAAAATAAAAATAAATGCATACAATAATATACTTTCAAATTGGTTATTTAAATGTCTTACTTCTCCAAAATTTTTACACTTGATCTTAGCCAAAAGGCTGAGAAGCGATTTTTCTCCAAAATTTTTATTGTGGTCACTTGTCACTTGTCTTCCTGCTGATCGTTGATTTGCTCCAGTGGGCGCCAGTAATGTCTCCATTCGTTGGGAATGAGGTCCATTATTGTTACTGTTTTTGGCATATTGAATACACCACTGGTATCTGCTTGCCAGGCTCTGTCGTTGCTGTGGGTTCATTCCAAGGGGCTCAGTCTCTTTCTATGCCAGATCATCAACCATCACTTGGGGGAAAAATCATTTTTAAAATATTTAAAGTACAATTGTGCATTGTCTTTGTTCTTCTGATGTATTTTGAGTCTATATTTACAAATATAGACTAAAAATACATCAGAAGAACAAATTTAAACAGATTTAAAAAAATCACTATATTTAAGGTGTTAAATTGGTGGTTCCAGTTGTACTATCAACATTTATGGTACTTTGTACAGAGATTTGCCAATCATTTAATTGTTTAAATCATTGTTTAGAAAGTCCTCGTTCAATGAGTTTTAGATGTGGAACTTCTACTTGGCTCTTCCTCAAGACAAAGATAACTGTGCTGAAAATGGAATACCTGGCTTTTAGCTTACTTATCTATAGCTTTACCTACTGACAATTATAGCTATAGATTATAAACATCTTAATAATTAAGGAAGTATCTAGCTATGTAAAATTATAAAGTATTAGAAAGAAACATATATTATCATGTACTATGAAAAGTCTATGCAAGGTTGGCCAGTATTACAATAAACAAAGCATAGTTTTGAATGTAACATAGCATTTCTTAATGATAATAAAAGAGAAGACTCATTTATTAAAATTTGTAGTTCAATTTCTAGCAATGAAATTGAGGCAAACCACTAACTCTATTAGTATATACTGTGGTTTGAAGACGTCTAAGATAAGATAGAGGGAAGTGCATAAAACTGCTGACTCATTCTTTTCTAATAATAAATTCTGACGAGAAACTATAAATGATTAGCAGGGAATAGAGTGAGCAATAGTTCTAATGAACACAGAGGGGGTACAGTTCAAAATAGCATATGCCATATGTATGCACAAAACCAATTATGCAAGTAATGTACACATCCTTCATGCCATGTTTTGCAAATCAGCAAACCTTTGAAAGTTCCTTCTAATGAGAAGTTTGCTGAGTGTTGCCCAGGGAAAATTAAGGAGGATTTGAATACTTTCTGGAGAAGTTTACAGCTGGTGAGTGTTCTCACATTTTCTTTGTCTCTCAGTGTTTCTCTGCTCTCTTCTTCCTTTCTCTTCTGTGCCCTCATTCACTCTCTATTTCTCTCCCTTAGGTGATAGATGATTATAATTCTGGAATTCTTCCCTTTAATCATTATTAATAAACAAAATGTATTTGGGAGACTCTTTAATAGTTATGAATTATAACAGATATTGAATAAATTAGCAATAGCATTATTGATCTAGCTTTACAGTCTGTTATGAAGAAAATAAAAAGCATATTCATTCTTTCCACATGTTTATCTTTTAGTGAAGTTTTAAACCATGAATTTAACTGTGCTAGTTCTGCAGCCTCTAAAAACAGCCTATGTTAGTGTGTCTTAGGACTAATAAAAAAAGATCACATAGTATGCAGATTGAATTTAATTTTCAGCTGTTCTATTCTACTCACGGCATAGATTTGGGACCACACCTGATGTTGTTCAGGGCTACTCCCAGCTTCATGTTTAGGAATGCTCCCAGTTTTGAGGGGATTGTGTGGTTCTGTGAACTGAATCCAGGCATCCTACCAAAATGGCCCTAGCTACACAGCACAATGTACTATCTGCCTATAGATCTCACTTTCCAGCAAGGAAACCCTAAGATCCAACAAAGGCTAAGTTTGCTACATTTTTTCTACTCTCCCAACCATGTGTGTTACTTTGTCAAAACATTTATCATTAATTTTTTGCTATTACCTGCATTCAAGTGTACCTACGATTAGCCCTTAAGTAAGATCACAGTTTTATTAATTATAAAATTCTTAACACATCATAAATCCTAATAACTTAAACATGTCTGATGATATAACAAAACCTTGACATGAAAACATTAAGTTTTCTAGAATCCTATGGGCCAGGCAAAGGTTCAGAATATAGTTGATTGTTACATCAACTATATTACATGATAGTAACATCATAATGACAATTGCTAGCATTTCCTCAAATCACTTATTTCTTTAACAAAGTAGTATCATTATTTTCACAATATAACTTCATTTCTGACTTAATTGCTAAGTAATTTAACTACATAGAATCTACACTTGATGACTGCAAGGCCCCTCCATGCAATTCTAACAATAATTACTGCTTAAGTTTCTTGCCTTTGTTCTATACAGTGCTGTATATTCCATAACATTCATAATGTCCATTTTCCATCACCCTTCATCTCTATATAAAAATGAATTTTTATTTTATGGCATATGATTATTGCTATTTCCTTATGCATGTGTATCCTTATAGATAAAAAATTAAATGGAGTTTAATAGTCAGAATAGGAATATTGGGCCGCAGCGATAGCCCAGCGGGTAGGGCGTTTGCCTTGCACGTAGTCGGTCCATGCCGGCCCGGGTTCGATCTCGGGATCCCATATGGTCCCCGAGCACCGCCAGGAATAATTCCCTGAGTGCAGAGCCAGGAGTAACCCCTGAGCATTGCCGGGTGAGACCAAAAAGCAAAAAAAAAAAAAAAAAAAAGAATAGGAATATTTTAAGATCTCGGTGAAGATAACAACAAAATAAATCTTCTGCATAAAGTAATGGAAGTAATAGAGAAATAGCAACTCCTTTTCAAAAATAAGAATTATAAAGAATCAGACTTTTCAAGAGAATGAATAATAGTCAATCAAAACATAGGCCGAGATGCTGAAAAGAGAACTGAATCTGCCAAGTTGGAGGTGGCAGAAGAAGGGGTTAAAGGGCTGGAAAGAGGGCTGAGAAGGAATAAAGGGATGATGGTGAATGTGCATTTCGCTTTAGTAGCAGGTATGGTATAATGACATTGTATGCATAAGGCATAATGATTAATACATATACATCACAATACCTCAATAAACAAGAATCTGACTTTGAAAAGAGAAGCGATTTATATCATTACAAAGAAAGTACATTTAAGAAAGATTACATAATTGGTCTATTATTCAATACTACAGATGAATCCTAAGACAAGAAAGTCATCAAATTAATTTTTATGCATTATTGCATGGATGTATATATATCTATGTATTTACCTACTATTTACATAAGATCATACATTTAAATTTAAATAATAGCACCATCGCGGTCATCGAAGCCCTAGTCAAACAGGGTGTTCAAACCCAATACATCAAGATCCTTCGTGAGCTGTATTACGGATTCACCACCAGGATCTTACCATTCTACAAAGAAGTGATCATCAATGTCAAAAGAGGGGTTCGGCAGGGTGATACCATTTCACCAAAACTCTTCAGCGCCACCCTCGAGAACATCATGCGACAATTAGAATGGGAAGGAATGGGAGTGAAGATAGATGGTGGGCAACTACACCAGCTCCGCCGCTGATGACATCGTTCTAATAACACCAAACATTAGCCAAGCGGCACAAATGCTGGCTGACTTCGACCGAGAATGTGGAAAAATAGGTCTACAGCTGATTCTAAAGAAAACCATGTTTATGAAAAATAAACTAGTTCCAGAGGCCCCATTCACTCTCAATGGAACAAACATCTCTGAATGCAACAGTTATGTGTACCTAGAGCAAGAAGTCAACATGATGAATAACCTTAAACCCAAGCTGCGCAGGAGGAAGAGAGCAGCATGGAATGCCTTCAAAGGCATCGAAGAGATAGCTAAAAGGACAAAGAACCTCCGGCTCCTGGCACATCTCTTTGACTCCACCGTTCTCCCTGCATTAACATACACCTCAGAGACCTAGGCCCTACGAAAGCAGGATGAGAATGCTATTCGGGTCTCCCAGAGAGGAATCAAAAGAGCTATGCATGGAATATCACGCCTCACTCAAGTGAGAGAAGGAATCCGGAGTTCTGACCTCCGTCGCTATTCTAGAATCAGGGATGCTGTCTCGTTTGCCAAGGCATCAAAAATCAGATAGGCTGGACATGTAATGCGATTTGGAGACAACCGCTGAACCAGAGCCATTACCGACTGGATCCCTGGGATGTCAAAGATCACGTAGCAGCCCACCTACAAGATGGTCAGACTTCCTTGTTAAGACCCTGAAGGAACGATTTGAGGCTCTTCATATTCCTGAATCAACCAGATGACATTGAGCTACATTTGCACGTTATAGGGTCCAATGGAAATGTTACTGGCGCCCATTCAAGCAAATCGATGAATAACGGGATTCAAGTGATCAAGTGTAGTGATCAATAGCACCATCATTTGTAGTGACGGGAATCAAACTCAATTTCTCACACATTCAATATTCTCTTCAAATATTACATAAATAAATTTATTAAATAAAATACATTTGTCATAATCAGAAAAATTTAAAGATAGAGTTTGATTTATAAAATAGATGATAGTTTCAAAATCAAAAAATAAGTGATACTGATGGATCAAACTGCTGAGTTTGTGAAAATGTCAAAGACAGAATTCTGAATATTATAAAAAAAATCACAATCCTCCCATATTTTATTTAGAGCCAAAAATAACTCCAGCAAGCCCTCAAGAAATTTCAATTTTTTTTCATTTCTTCATTATACCTTAATTTACTGAACTTTAATGTTTTATTATACTTTTCTCTAAGACTAACAAAATAATTGCTAGTTTGAAATTTACTCAAATTACTGTTGGGCATAGAATTTGAGAAAATACACCTCTACTGTGATTTCAGAATACCAAAAAGATTAAGAAGTCTTAAATTTTAATAAAATAATAACTTCTCCTTTAGAAGACGATAATTTTAGTATGAATAATAGTAAAACCTATTCTTGCAATACTACGATGTGCATTAGTTTTTCATATTAAATGGCTTTTATACTTCTTTCAGCATATTTTATACAGTAATTATAGAAAACAAACATAACACAAAAATATTTCTAGCAAAGTTTCCCCTGGTTGCTTTTGATTCTAATTTTGTTCAGCCAAAAAATACACAAGTTGATATTCAACAATTCTAAATTGACTATAACTTCTCATTCTTCTGAGGAATATGTTTCATTATCCTCTTACACCCATCACTTATGAATAAAGAGGGTATTTCATATATTGGCAAAATATAGAAGGAATGAAACTTCCCTAATGTAATTTCAGCTAATTAAAGTATCATTAAAAAGAAACAGAAATGAGATTTTGCCTGAGAACTTTCCTAAGTAATTTTAATTTTTAATCATTTTATTATCTCACTAATTAAACCATTTGATAAGTTCCTATAGGCTATTTACCTCATTTTCTGTTTTTTTTTAATATTAAATTTATGTCATTCTGGTTGGAATTAAATGATTGCTATGATTTTTAACATAAATTTTTTATGTTTGTTTTATGATCCATCCTTGAGGATGTTCCTATGCACTTTAATACATTCTGTTTTTAGGTGACATGTTCTTTTAGGTCCTACTGGACTAATATGACACTTAATTTTCATAGTCCTTCATTGGCTTTCTCTCTGGAAGATCTTTCCATTGAGTTGGGAATTATCCCACCTGCATGGCAGAGCCTGGCAAGCTACCCAAGTCATATTTGACATGCCAAATACCAGTAACAATTATAGACCTCATTCCCATGACTTGATGGAATGGTTTGAGACTCTTTATGTTTCTGGAGTGGGCAGATGCCCTTGGGCTATCTAGCATGTACAGGACATATTGAGATGTTACTGGTGCCCGCTCAAGTAATCGATGATCTACGGAAGTCAAGTGATCAAGTGAACTATTATTGTATCACTGTGAATTTCCCCCTTTTAGGTTTGTTAACATTTATTTATATATTTTGATGCTGTATCACTGTACCACTGTCTTCCCATTGTTCATCGATTTGCTCGAATGGGCACTAGTAAAATCTCTATTAGTCCTGTCATAAACAAGTGTAACCCAAGGGCATCTGCTTGCTCCAGGGGCAGGAGGAGCCCAAAACCATTCTTCAGGTCATGGAACTGAGGTCCATAATTGTTACTAGTTTTTGGCATAACAAGTAAATAAAACACAGGTACCTTGCCAGACTTTGCCATGTAGGTGGAATAGTCTTAGTAGAAGGCTCTCATCTCGAGCATTTACTGATGAAATTTACAGTATACTAGTCTGGGACTGCTCTTTATGTGCAGAAGTTTCTACAATCCTTTAATAGCAATATTTTCATAAATAAAAATATGTAGCTTAATTATCATTATAAAATATATTATACAAAACAGAACTATTAGTTATAGTAAACTCTTACTGTTTAAAGGTAAATTAATTTAACCTCAAAGAATTATTCTCTGCTTTTTGTCTGCCAAGTTCACTTTCTGTATCCATTTCCTTTCTTGCTAGTGATTTCATTTCTTTTCCACAATGGTTATAGCATCCTTCATCAAAGTCATATTTAACATTTGTTCCATTTGGAAGCAAATAATTTTGCAGCTTAGATACAATGAGCCGAATCTTCTTTGAATAGAGCCTTTATAATTACACAATGTCCATATTTGTCTTATATTATAGTCATTGTTTTAGTTTTTTAGATACACCCAACAGGACTTATTCCTGGCTCTGTGTTCAGAGATCAACTTGGCAGGCCTCAGGGGGCCATGCATGATGATGGAACCTGGATTGGCTGTGTGCAAGGCTAATGCCCAACCTGCTGACTATCTCCCTGTTGGCTATATACTTTTCTCAAAGTAAATTTTTTCTGCAAGTAGACCTGTCTCATGCAAGTAGAACCCAAGGGCACCTGCTTGCTCCAGGAACATAAAGAGCCTCAAACCATTCCATCTGGTCATGGGAATGAGGTCTATAATTGTTACTGGTATCTGGCATATCAAATACGACACGGGTAGCTTGCCAGGCTCTGCCGTGCGGGTAGCATACTCTTGTAGTCATCTCAAAATCCAGCATTTATTGATGAGCCAGGCTGTGATAGGTTGGTCTGCTGGGTGGAGTTCTGACGAGGGGGAAGTCGGATGTGGAAAATGGAGGTCCTCATGGACTGGGGGGTCGTCTGGCTTATTGTGAGGCTCTGCTGGGGTGGTGGACCAGGGATAGAACCTGCCATCCCTTTCAGGCTCCTCATGAGCAGCTGGGCACAGTGAGAGCCAGTAGCAGCTCTGCCCGACGTCTGAACAATTTTTTTTATATTCTGCAAGTAAATGCAGTCATTCTCTATCTTTCCTTTTCCCTCTAGCTAATTTCACTCAGCATGATCTTCTCCATGCCCATCCATTTATAGGCAAATTTCATAACTTCATTTTTCCTAACAGCTGCATAGTACTCCATTGTGTAGATGAACCACAGTTTCTTTATCCAGTTTACTCTTCTTGGGGACTCTGGTTGTTTCCAGATTCTGGCTATCGTGAATGTTATTGCTATGACTATAGAAGTGTAGATGTTGTTTCTACTGTGTGTTTTTGGACTCCCAGTGCTTATTTCCAAGAGTGATAAGACTGGGTCAAATGGGAACTCAATTTATAGTTTTTGGAGGAATTTCTATATTGTTTTCCAAAAAGCTTGTAATAGTCAACATTCCATCAACAATGGATGAGAGTAACCTTACCTCCGCATCCATCAATATAATTACTTTTATTTTGCAAGGAGTTTAATTTCCATAATTACACATAATTTCAAAATTACACATAATTTTCATAACAGGATTTGACAGAGTTCCAGTTTAGTTTCCAGATGTTCTGTGTCCTGTGTCTTGCTCTGTGTCCTATGTCCTGCTCTGTGTCCCCTTTTCTTTTTCAGTTTCTGGGACTTCAGTTGTTTTTCCCCTTGCTGGGGAACTACTTATAAGTAGGAATATCCTTTATTCAGACCTACAGTCTGACTCAGGGCTATGGTCTTTACAACTCTAGAGTGTAACTTTGACCTCTGCCAATAGGATCGCCGACACCAAGGGTACATGTGTATTTGTGGGATTTTCCTGACTCAGTCTGGAGGAAAGCAGATAAGGTCCCTGAATGCAGCTACAGGGCAGGGCTAGAAAACTGAGAGCTCTCAGATAAATCCTAGTGAGGTGGTCTTCAGGTGAAGAAAAGCATGAACTCAGAGTCATACTCTGTAGTAAAACCAAGGGCAAGTCGTGAGGGGATCAGGCTGGTGCTAGGACACCAGTTAAGAAGTTCCTGCATGTTGTCAGAAAAGACGAAATTATGAAATTTACCTGCAAATGGATGAACATGAAGACTATCATGCTGAGTGAAATTAGTCAGAAGGAAAAGGACAGATATAGAATGACTGCTTTCATTAATAGGATATAAATAGATACCAGTGTTTTACTAAGTGTGGGAAATGGTAATAGCAGATTAAAACTCACCATTGAATATACACAAAGAGACTTAAGTGATAAACTCTAAATATCTGCTGGGCTAGCCACAATGTGTAAAAGAAGAGGGAGAGAGATGCAGAGGCAGAGAGAGAGAAAGAGAGGAAACGGGGCTACCTGCTATTGAGGCAGCCTGGGGGTGGGCGGGAGGGGGGGGGTACATTGATGGTGGAAATGGGACATGCATGAGACAGGTCATATGGAGATGTTACTGGTGCCCGCTCTAGCAAATCGATGATGAACGGGAAGACAATGATACAGTGAAATTTTTCTGATATTTCAGTTCTGCTTACAAGTCAAGTGCAAAGAAAATCAACACCTATCTTTCCCCCTAACCAAAAAATGACTCCAAATAAATACAAGATTTGAATGCAGGACCTCAAACTTTTAAAATCCTAGGAGACACTCCTCTATAAAATTGGTCTTGGAATTAATTTTCTTTCAAAATTTTTTAAACTTATTTATCTTTTAATTGAATCACACTGAGATACACAGTGCAAAGCTGTTCATGATTGGGTTTTATCATATAATGTTCCAACACCTATACCTTCACCAGTTTTCATTTCTCACTATCAGAATTAATCTTTTTGGATACAATGTCAAAAGCAAGAATATAAAACTCACAAATTATAAATATTTTGCACATCAAGGGAAAAGTCAATATAGAAAAAGGGGGAAAAGAACAAAAATTTATTTGTAAACCACCTATCTGATAAGGGGTTAATATTTTGCCCTCTGGGGTCATAGCCAGCAGTGATGGGGAGACTGCCAGGGCCAAGTCCATCAGTGTTTCAAAGGACAAACCAAGCTAGGGACTAAACCCAGGGTCAAACAATGCAAGATAAGTACTCCACTCCTTTATTCACAATCATCACCCCACAAATATTATTCTGAATAGACATTTGTACTACCATGAAGCATTAATCTAGCTAACATATTAAAAACTACCAGTGTATTTAATCAGATGACCGTATCAAACACATGCATATGCTCATGTGTATATGTACATGTACACCTATAGAGTCAGATATCATTTATGTCTTAAATAAGAGTCTTATGCCATTGCAATGGTATTGAATCCCATGGACCAAGTGAAACTATCTGGAAAGTGAAAGACACACATAACTAGTACGAGATGTCACTTAAATGTGAAATCATTGGGCGGAGGCGATAGCCCAGCGGGTAGGGCGTTTGCCTTCACGCCGCTGGCCTGTGCCAGCCTGGGTTCAATCCCGGCATCCCATATGGTACCCCGAGTACCGCCAGGAGTAATTCCTGAGTGCAGAGCCAGGAGAAACCCCTGAGCATTGTCGGGTGTGACCCAAAAAAAGCAAATAAATAAATAAATAAATAATTTTTTTTTAAAAAAATGTGAAATCATTTAAAGAAAACAAAAGTCAGAATTATAGAAATAGAGAATGAAAAACACACTGTCAGGACTTGGGAGTTGGGGAAACGATGATAGATGTATAAAAGTGTACACCGTTTCAGTTACATGATGAAGACAGTTTAAGCATTTAATGTATAATAAAATGAATATAGTTGATAATATAGTATATAATTAAAATGACCTAAGAATAAGTTTTAAATATCATTTTTCAAATAGTTGAATATATTAATTTTGGAGACATTTTAGAGTACATATGTACATAAAATTATCATTCTGTAAATAAGAATTTTTCTTTTGCTTTTAGGGTCATACCCGGCAATGCTCAGAGGTTGCTCCTGGATCTGCACTCAGGAATTACTCCTGGTGATGCTTGGGAGAACATATGGAATGCCAGAGATGAAACCCAGGTTGGCCGAATGCAAGGCAAACACCCTACCTGCTGTGCAATCACTCCAGCCTACAAATTTTGTCAACTATACCTCTTTAAAGCAGAAAACATTAAATACAATTAAAATAAAAATCAGTAAGATATATACAGTAGATAAAAAGTCAAAGCATGACACATATGGCAATGATCTGCATTTTAATTAGTATGAGTAAAACTATGACATTATTTGAGTGTTTAGTTCATGTAATAGCCCGTTTATGGCAACAAGTATATTGTTTTAAAACTAAATTTTTTTCTGATAAGTAAGAGCTACATATTTTTAAAACATATTCTACTTCAGAGTTGTATTCATTATACATTATAATACTAAACAATATATATCAACTCTAAGACAGGCCCTGGCTTATATGGTTGGCAATTAATGAGATAATTAATGTTCATGATTCAGCATCTGATGTTTAGGACTAGATAGTCTAAGAGGTAAAAAATATGATAAGTGACCTAAAATTAAATTTTAACTTGAATCTAAATGTAATTAAACTTTCAGATCTGATTAAAGAAAGGGTCCATTCTGGTTAATATGATTTTTATTAATTAAGAAATCATTAAGGAATAACTAAATGAAATCCTGCACCATAACTTTAAATTAATTTAAATGTCTAATCATATTCTGTCCCTACTGCTTGGGGCAAATCCCAGATTCTGACTTGTATATTCCTGTATTTTGATATTTTATATTTCACTAATCATTGTGCACTTTTCCCCCAAGAGTTACACCGAATCTAAAATAGGCCTCAATTTCATATGTACATTTCATTGTGTGTAAATACAGGGATGGTTATGTGTGTGTGAGCATATGTGTGGTACAAGTTAAATGAGATATAACATAACATAACATAACATAACATAACATAACATAACATAACATAACATAACATAACATAACATAACAAACATAACATAACATAACAAACAAACATAACATAACATAACATAACATAACATAACATACCACAACACAACACAATATAATATAATATAATACAATACAATACAATATATGTATATAAGTTTACATATATATGTACTTATATATATATGTACTTATATATTAGAACGGTTTGAGGCTCTTCATATTCCTGAATCAACCAGATGCCATTGGACTACATTGGCACGTGATAGGGTCCAATGGAAATGTTACTGGCGCCCGCTCGAGCAAATCAATGTATAACGGGATTCAAGTGATCAAGTGATATTAGATTGATTCTAAACCATAAGTAAAAAATAATGTACTTAAATCCACGTGGTTTAATTATTAACTGCCTTATCTTCAAGGTTAAATTTATAGGACTCAATAACCCACAATGGGCTACTGCTGAATTATTATAAAATGAAGTTCATTCTACACATTGTATGACCCTGTGGGTTTCTGTTCCAAGGTGGTGATTAATTCTACTGTCTACCTCACAGAGAGGTTCTTAGCCCACAGAATAAGGACTGACATCAGAGATCTGAAAGAGGTTAGAGGGTAAATGCTTTTAATTCTGAGTCAGGTCATTTGGTTTGCATTACACTGTAAGTTATACTTCAAGTATTTCAAATAGTGGCCATGAGAACTGAGGGGTCTGGTATGGAAAGAGGGGAGGGAGAGGCAGAATGAATGGGGAAGAGGGGCAACTTGAGAAGTAAACTTCATTCTTTTACAGAAGGGGTTGGAAGATGGATGTTTGTGCCTTTGTAAGTGATTCAAACTGCACTGATATCTAAGTGGCTTGTAAAGATGAATCTGAAATAATATTATTATTTATGAATCAACAGAAAGTATTTATACATATGTAGAGAGAGAGATTCATTTTGAATTGTTTTGAGTCACACTCAGCTCAGGTATCTAACCCAGGTCTACTGCATGCGAAGCAAGGGTCCTACCCACTGTACTATCTTTCCATTCCCCCAAATGCAAATATTTCAACTAGAGGTCAACAAGTTTTGACCAGAAGTGGCATTTACTTGCTACTTGTTTCCCAAGGTTTGTTCCTGTTGAGTCCTAAGCATTTTGAACTTCATTTACCAATGGCCAATAGGGCAACACTACCCACACCATTACAGAATTTGGCTTCAGAAGGAAATTTGAACTAATGACCTCAACAATTGGCACTCACCAGAAATTTATTCAAAGGTAGCTTCATGGCCTTCCCAAAGGAAGTTGTGACAGGTGACAAAAGTCTCATTCATCTCAGGTAGACATCCGTTTTAAACTGTTGGAGTCACTTTGAAAACATATGGAAATCTGTGTATGAATGAACCTGACCTTGAGGAAGAAACATTCAGCTAAAGCTCTTTGAAATTATGGGTCTAAGAGTTAATTTGAGCATACAGTGGTTTTATTCTGGTTTCTTTGTGTAAGATATTTATGAATTTTCCCAGGATTCCTAGTTTACAGAATTTGAATACAGTTCTTCTCAATAATATTGTGAATCAGGTTTATCATTGCTAAAACTTGACTAAAGCGCATCCTTAATTTTCTGTGATCCTAAATGCCTTACTTGGTGGTGCAACTCATTTAGGTTTATTCCCATTTTTGTAATCAAAATACTAACGGAAAATATTGGCATATTCCAGAATGTTTAGAAAACTATTATCATGTTAAAGGGAGTGCATATGTATTTTCACAACTTGAAGCAAATGCTGAAATTGTTTAAAAGTGAGGGATGCCACCCCGGGATGTATTATTTACAGGAGCTGTGAAGGCATCAGGAAAACAGGCTGAAGTGCCGCATTTGCATTACAGCCAGCTTTACTGCCACACAAACAGTGCCCCTCTTGAAATGGAAATTGTTAATAAATCTAGCACTTTATAGCTTTGGCTTGTAAAAAGCTTTCTGAGAGGAGGAGGGATCATTTTCCCTTGATGGAACAGCACTATCATTGTTCAGCTACAGCAAATGGAAGAATGATGGGGGAATGGGCAACGCACTAGTAATGTTTCAGATTGATGTGTTTTATCACCCATGCAACTCCGGTGAAATCTTCCTGGTCTGTTCAATACTGTTTCTTGGAGACTGAACTTCAGATTTCCTCTTTTTACGTGAAAGGAATTTAAAGGGACTTTAGAGTCTGCATGCAACAACCATGGCAGTGCTGTACTGAGCAGTGACTATGGCTGTGCTGGCCTCTGTCCCCGGGAGGTTCCCTTCCACAGCTGGAAACTTGTCATTTTTATCAAATGATTCTCCATGTGGAAAAGCCCAGGGTAACTCAGATCTGCCTTGCTAATAAGCATTTTGAATAAGGTATTTTAATAATTACAGTGGGCCATAAAATTTATAAAAATATTTTAAATTATAGGGCCTCCCAGTAAAGTAGAGATGCAACTTACTGAAATATATAAGTTTGATAAAAGCAGCCACCCCAAAGTCCCACAATTTCTCAGTCAACCCAGTTAGTACTATTCATTGACATGCACCAATTGGCTTCAAAAACTCGTACCTCTGATATAACTTTGTTTTTAAAATATTCTATTATTAAATCTGGCAAAACCCATAAACTTTACTAAAGATAAATGACAGTTTGATGTGTCAATATTTTCTATGCAGTGCATAAGGAAAAACATTTTCTAAAATATGTAGTATTTAACTTTAATTCTCATCAACATAGAAGTAAAAACATACGGACTGCCAGAAAAACAATAAAGCTAGTTACTTATATTTTCCTTAGCTCTTTGGCTATGAAACTGTCCAAAAGTCTAAGTTGAATTCAAAAAATAAAAAAAAAAAGCCTGGCAGCTCTTCTAGTCAGTGATGATTTTCTGATCTTGTCCTTGTCCCAAGAAAAGCTTGATCTGTTTTTGGGAAACCTTTGGCTTAGAGTTTTGGGTGAGGTAGAAGTGTTTTAGGGGACCAGCTCATGAGGGAATTTAGTGATTACCCTGCTATCTGCAACCCATCCTTTCTAAAAACACCTTTGTTTTTCTCATTGTGAAAAACAAAAAATTCCTTCTTGTAAATATGGAAACAAGATGGTTCCTTTGTGTATGAATCCACCATCTTCCAATCTTCTGACTTACTGATGAAACTCTTGCCCCATCAAACCACACATCTTCCTAACTACTGCCCCTCAAGCAGCAGTAGGTTCATACCCACACACTTATAATTCCAATTGTTTGGAGGACTAATTCACATATTCTCTTCAAGTTCATGTTCTCCCTGGAATACATATCTTGCTTGATTGAGATAGTAAAGTAACATGAAGACAGTTTGAAAACCCTTGATTCAAACTTAAAACTCTTGAAAGTTTTAATTTATTTTTCAGAAGAAAAGATTCTCAGTGTAATCAAGAGAGATTCTACCCCTTCCTTAGTCATCTGAGAAAGAAGCTTCTGAGATGAGGCTGGGTGGGCATTTTAAATCACTACTGTGGCAGGAGCAGTAGCATAATGGGTAGGGTGTTTTTCTTGCACACGTCCAACCCGGGTTCAATCCTCGGCATCCTATATGGTCCCCTGAACACTGCCAGGAGTAATTCCTGAGCAAAGAGCTAGGAGTAACCCCTCAGCATCGCCGGGTGTGACTCAAAAAACAAAAAATAAATAAATGAAAAATGAAGCACTACCTAGGTGACGTTTGTTCTTTTTACTGTTTCTTATTTCCAACATAAATGCTAGAATTAGCCCTCCAAGTTACTGGGTCTGAAAAGAAGGTAAAAACCAATACATGGAGATAGAGAAACAAACTCTATGAAAACCATTAAAATCATAGAATGCAAAAAGTAAAAGGAGTCCTAAGAAGTTTCTTTTTTGGGAGGAGATGGGAGGGTTTCCTCAGAGCTTACTCTTGACTCTGTGCTCACAGATCACTCCTAGCAGTGTTCTACGCTGGGGGTCATAACTGGCATGAAGAGATTGTACCTGTGTTGAACACACCAAGGGAAGCACCTTAACCCCTATACTAGTTCTCAGGGCACCCAAATAAGTTTATCTTAGAAGAAACTTGATTAATTTTGTGTCTGTGAAAACAGCAGTCTTTTTCAAGCTCAGGTTAGTTATGCTGATCCAGAGACTCACATAAACGGGGCAGAGCTTCTACCAGTTCTCCCTGTGCCAAGGTGATCACAAGGTGCCAGGGAGGGAAGGCGGGTTCTCTCCCTGGCCCACCACCCCAGCAGAGCCTCAAAAGAAGCCAGAGAAACTCTCACACCATGAGAGCTGCCATTTTCCACATCCGGACTCCCCACTCATCAGAGCTCCACTCAGCAAGAGAGCTGATCAGAAGCCCCGCTCGTCAGAGACCCTCCCTGCAGCAAGCTTTTTCAAGCCCAGCCCAGATACACAGATTCAGAGACTCACATACATGGGGCAGAGCTGCTACCAGCTCTCCCTATGCCCAGCTGATCATGAGGCTCCCCGAGGGAAGGTGGGTTCTAGCCCTGGCCCGCCACCCCAGCAGAGCCTCACAAGAAGCCAGAGGAATCCCCATACCCTGAGGGCTTCCATTTTCCCCATCAAGACTCCCCACTCGTCAGAGCTCCACCCAGCAGAAGAGCTGATCACAAGCTTGGCTTGTGTGGCCACTTTGCGGTGACATGGTTCATTAATAAATGCTTGAGATTAGAGGTGACTACAAGAGTCTCCCACCAGCACGGTAGAGCCTGGCAAGCTACCCGTGTGGTATTTGGTAGCCAAATACCAGTGACAATTATAATCCTCATTCCCATGTCCTGATGGAATAGTTGAGGCTCTTTATGTTCCTGGGGCAGTCAAATGCCCTTGGGCTATACTAGCATGTGACAGGACGTATGGAAATGTTACTGGTGCCTGCTCGAGCAAATCATTGATCAAAGGGAAGACAAGTGATACAAATGATACTGTGAAAACTGAGAACACATAGCCATTTCAGTAAAATCACACAGAAAAGCAACTAAACACCCAAGTACTCTAGACTAAACAAACAACATAGACCTATACCTAGAAGGTAATCTAATCACTCTACACTTCCAACTTTATTTTTCTTTCTACCAAGTCAAGTCTCAGCTTAAATGATGTTTCCTTTGGGTACAATTTTCAATCAACCTTTCTCCGACCTGATAACCCCATTGATCCTATTAGTTCAAAGGCACTTCATAATCTCACAGCACTTATGTGGATTTTAAGTTTGTTATATTCCACTATCATCCTTTGATATAACAGTTGTCATTCTGGTTAATATATAGGTGTTATCTGGAGATTTTATTCTTTGTTTCTTTGGACCACACTTGGGGTACTGAGGGCTTACGACTTTATCTGTGCTCAGGAGGACTCCTGCTGGTGCTCAGGGGATCATATGAGGTGCTGAAAACTTGATCCAGCTCAGTCTCAGATAAGGGAAGAACTTTATCCTGTACCTTCATTCCAGTCTTGGTGGTATTTTTTAAGGTTTTCATAATACAATTACTAAAAACATTTATAATTCAACAACAGTCCCATCACCAGTGTGTTCCCACCCACTCCTATCCCCATGTCTCCCCCTCAGCTGGCGTGAATTATATTGACCATAAAATCACATACATGGAAACGGTATTGATAAATCCATTTTTCCCCCTCTGGTTTGTTATGGGGAGTTTGGCCTATTTCTGTTCTTGAGTTTACTTTCTGAGTTTCTAGAATGTGATTGGTTTCTACTAGTTTAAGCTATCACATGGCTGCAAAGCAGCCACGTGCCTCAGGGAGAGCCAGTGGCAGCTCTGTCCCTCCCCTGCCCCCTGTGTCTCTGTCTTTGCATCATGGCCTACAGCCCTGAAGCAGTTCTTGGGTGGTCTCCCAGATGGGACAGAGGTGGGGGGGGAAGGGACCCCCAGCTTCAGCTCTGTCTTCACGGAAGCCCATTGACTTTAGCTGTGAGACCCGCATACCTGGGCTTGAAGTCAACTTCTATATGTGGTGGGGCTCCCTTGAAATCAGCTGGTCTCTTGGATGGAGCTCTGATGAGCCAGGCTTGAAATTGGTTTCTCTCTTGGGTGGGTCTCTGATGAGCTGTCCAACCCAGACCTTGAAAATGGCTGCGATTATGAGTGAGTGAGGTTCCTCTGGCTTCTTCTACGGCCCCTTTGGGGGTGGTGGGCCAGGCCTAGAACCTGCCTTCCCTCCGGAAGCCTCTTGGTCAACTGAGCACCCTGGTAAGATTTTAAATACCTCAAGAAACTAATTTCCATTCCTAGAAATTTCAACTCATGTGGTTTACAGTGAGGTTTAGATTCAGCATTTCTTTCTTTGCTTTTTTTTCTTTTTTGGGGGCACACTCAGCAGTGCTCAAGGGTTTCTCCTGGTTCTGCACCCAGGAATTACTCCTGGCATGCTCAGAGTACCATATGCGATCCCAGGGATAGTACCCAGGCCAGCCACATGCAAGGCAAACACCTCCCTGCTGTACTGCTCCAGCCAAGTATTTATTTCTTGAACACTACAAATGTTCCTAAAATGCAACTAAGTTTGAAAACTACAATGTTGGATGGACTTTTTTTAAAATGAGGATTCTAGTCGTAATCTCAGTATGTATAAAAACATGGATGGAGATCAGATGATATCAACAGCAGTATCTGAATAAAGAAATCTGAAGAAATTCTCATTTGAATAATAATAGGGATATTATCCTGATAACTGTGCAGGATTAAGGGTTTTACAATTTGCAAAACACTTTTCTATTTGCTGATTTAAGAAAAATATTGACAGAGCAAGCACTTCAAGATAGGCATAAACAGAAAAATACTGATTTTGTGTTGAGATGTATAATATTCCTTTTTAGTAGGAGAAATAAAATTAAAACATTTGCAATAAAGTTTCAATTTATATTCGGCCAATCATCCCGGCCTTATGAATAATGAGGTTACTGATGTTAATATTATTAAGAGCAGCTTTTGGGGAGTTAGAGATGTTGAGCTACACCTGGTGTTGCTCAGGGGTTACTTCTGGCTGTGCATTCAACAATAACTCATGGTGGGGCTTGGGAGATAGTACAATGTTGCAGTACACTATTGCCCAGAGCCTCTGCATCTTGCCTCGAGTTACCTCCTGCAGGCCACTTTGTAAATATAGGAGCAAGAAAACAGTTTGAATCTGTTACTTTATGTAGCAGTATATCTTACCATGTATTCTATGTTAGCCGGAATAAATATTTTCTCTCATGCTACCACAATCATTGTGGGACTAGATAGATCTAACCAGTATATTTTGGGTCTCTAAGTAATTAGACCAGAAAGAAATGCTGTTTGCCTCCAAGCAAGCAAGCATGGCTCTCTAATAAGTCTATAAGCTAGTATACAACCCAACTATGAAGTAAAGATGAGAATCTTGTGAAGATTTGGAGAAATATATATACCTGGGTGTAGAACACACATTGATTGGTACAGATGCATGCCTTGGTATTCTGAGATATAGTACATCTCAGATGCCTCTGCCCCGTATACTAAGGACCTACAGCCTTGGCTGGGCGATATTAACATTTCAATCGTATTAGGTGAAGACCTGGGAGAAGTTACCTGAGGGGGATGACCCTAACTGCTTTCCATTGATATGGGCGGTCTGGACTGAAACGTTATAGAAGCTCTGACCATTTTGCCTTTTCACCTTCTCCCTTTTTCTCCTTTCTGTCTCTGCTCTTCTCCTCTCTGTTCTCTTCCCCTTGGTCCTTAGCACATGGTAAAGGCCATCTTGGCCTAAGATTTGAAATCCACATGTGGCGGGGCCCAGCTAGGAACCTAAAGTCAGTACAGGGCACCAGAGATCATTCCATAGTTGGTGCATTTAAGGCAAGTATCTTAGAGTCTGTACTATTCTTCCAACCCCAGCATTCCTCTTCTTATCAATGGATACACACATTATGCATATACATAGAACTGTATAATTTTTACCACATTTACACATATGTGTGATACAGGTTGTTTTTATTACTTTTACAAAATATTTTTAGAGTAGTACATAGTTGATGATTAATAATAGGGACAGTACTGGTCAGATATAACATTAAATCATTAATATCTCCTTTCATGTCACATTGATTCTACTTTTCTAGTCCCCAAAGCGTTAAAGTGAAACACTAATTTTATCTGACATCTCAATTGAGAAAGATATTGAACTAGAAATCAATCACCCCTTGATAACTTCTTAAATGACTTTTATTCCTTACTAGTTTCATAACACCTGTCATTTTTTAATGCTTAGAGTTTCGATTATAAGTAATATAAATGCCCTTCAGAGAGATAGCCAAAATCACATAACAATAATTCCTCTCAATATCAATGCACTAAATGCACCAATTAAGAGATACCAAGTGGCAGGATGGATTAAAAAAAACTGAACCTAACACTCTGCTGCCTAAAAAGAAACACATCTAAACACATCTAAACAGTCAAAGAAAATACAAACTCAAAATTAAAGGCTAGAAAACAATTCTACAAGCAAACAAACCTTTCAAAAAACTAGGGTGGCCATACTAGTAGTATCTGACCATATTGACTTAAAGCCAAATTCTTTATTTGAGGGAAGAAATGGACGTGAGAGGGCTAGTGTATATGTGTGTGTGTGGAGTGTGTCTTTGTGTATGTAACTTTTCATCCCCAAAATGCTATTTTCATTCTTTTTCCAATACTCATTGAACATTTTCCAAGACAGACCACATGCTGGACCACAAAACATACCTTGTAAAATTAAGAGGATAGAAATTGTATCAACTATCTTTTCAGACCACAATGCACTAAAAGCAGAAGTGAGTCACACACAGAAATGGAGAATCAAATCAAACTCCTAGAAGCTAAACAGCTCTCTACTTAACAACCACTGGGTTATAGAGGAAATCAAGAGATTTCTGGATTCCTGGAAACAAGTGAGAATGAGAACATATGTCCCAGAACTCGTGGGACACAGCTAAAGCAGTGTTCAGAGGAAAGTTTATAGCTCTGCAGGCATTCATTAGGAAGGAAGACAGGGACACATAAATAATTTAACCTCACTACTTAATATCTTGGAAAATGACTCACAAAATAAGCCAAAACTAAGAAGGATGATGGAAATAATAAAATTTAGTGCAGAAATCAATAAGTTGGAAGTAGAAAGAAAACAATTCAAAAGATTAATGAAACCAACAGTTAATTCTTTGAGAAAATAAGCAAGATAGATATACTACTAGCAAGATGCACAAAGAAACAGAGAACTTTAATA
This sequence comes from Cryptotis parvus, assembly GCA_021461705.1. Taxonomy (NCBI): domain Eukaryota; kingdom Metazoa; phylum Chordata; class Mammalia; order Eulipotyphla; family Soricidae; genus Cryptotis; species Cryptotis parvus. Next base: position 15,165 of record JAJIBD010001771.1, on the reverse strand, counting down.
AACCGAATCAGAAACAATAACAAGAGCATCAAAATGGAAACTGCAGAAATACATACTATTGCCAGAGATAAATTTGAAAATCTTTATGCCACAAAACAAAATAACCTTGATAAAATGAATAGAGTCCTGGATTCTTATAACTACCCAAGGCTAAACTGAAATACCGATACAGATCTATCACCATAAAGGAAATTGAAATGATAATCAAAAGTCATCCCCAAAACAAAGCCACAGTACTGGATGAATTCACTAGTGAATTCTTTTAAACCTTTGAAGACCTAGTGCCAATCCTTTTCAAGCTTTTCCAGGAAATGGAAGCAAGAGAGAACATGATCAAACAGATTCTATGAGGCACATATCATCCTGATACCCCAAATAGGCAGAGGCACCACAAAAAAAGAAAAATTATAGACCAATATCCCTGATGAACACAGACACAATATCCTAAACAAAAGATTAGCAAATATAATCCAACAACTCATAAAAAAGATCATACACTCCATGACCAAGTAGGATTCTTCCCAGGGATGCAAGGATGGTTTAACCTTCCTAAGTCAATCAACATAATAGACTAGAAGAAAAGATAAAAACCATATGATAATATAAATAGATGCAGAGAGTGCATTTGACAAAATCCAGCACTCATCATTGAGGAAGGAACCTTCATCTATATATATATATAGAATAATATATATAATATATATAATAATATATATAATATATAGAATATATAGAATATATATATATTTATTCAAAGTCATCTATCACAAGCCCATGGCAAGCATTATTCTCTATGAGGAAAAATGAACAACTTCTTTCCTAAGACCAAGGACAAGGCAAGGCTATCACTGTCATCACTTCTTTTCACTACTGTACTGTAAGTAATGCCATAGCAATTAGGCAAGCAAAAAGATACTAAGGGCATCCAGATAAGAAAGGAAGAAGTGAAGCTTTCACTTCACTTTTGCAAATAACATGGTACTGTACTTAAAAAATCCCAAAGAATCCACTAAAATGCTCCTAGAAACAATAAAAAACAATAGAGTCATATAGTGCAGTGACAGGTTACCAAATCTATACCCAAAAGTCCATAGCTTTTCTACAGTAACAGGTTACCAAATCTATACCCAAAAGTCCATAGCTTTTCTATATAAAATGAAAGAGAGAGAAATTTGTAAAAGAATATCATTTGTGATTGTGCCTCAGGAAATTAATTACTTTAGAATCATTTTAATGAAAGAAGTGAAGAATCTATACAAAGAAAACTACAAAACACTACTCCAATATATAAAAGTTAACACGAGAAAATTAAAACAGATCCTCTGTTTTGATATGATTTTTTGATATGACTGTTTTGATATGATCATGGATTGCGTAGATCAACATTATCAAAATGGCAATAATTCCCAAAAGAATTATATAGATTCATGCAGTCCCTATATGGATACCCATTAGACCAAACGCTCCTGAAATTCATATGAAACAACAAAGCCATGAATAGCTAAATTGATCCGTGGGAAAGAGAAGATGGGAGGTATCACTTTCCCCAACTTCAAACTGTAGTATATAGCAGTAGTAATTAAATCAGTGGTATTGGAATAAAGACAGACCAACAGACCAATGGAATAGAGTCAAATATACTAACCCTGACCCTCAAATGTATGATGAATATATATCTAATCTTTAACAAAGATTCACTGTCTCACTGTCTTCCCGTTTATCATCGATTTGCTCGAGCGGGCCCCAGTAACATCTCCATATGTCCTGTCTCATGCTAGTAGAGCCCAAGGCATCTGCTTGCTCCAGGAACATAAAGAGCCTCAATCCATTCCGAATGAGGTCTATAATTGTTACTGGTATTTGGCATATATACTTACCAGTAACAAACATATATACTTACCAGTAACAAAGATTACCTAATCTTTAATAAAGGAGTAAGAAATGTGAGTAGAACAAGGAAATTCTCTTCAACAAATTATGCTGGGAAAACTGGTGCTACAGCTACAGGCAAGAAAATGAATTCAGACCTCTCTCTAGCATCAGGCAAAAAGTCATATCAAAATGGGTTGAAGACTTCAATATCAGCTCAGAGTAGTTTGCCAATAACAGCTCTAAAGAATTAGAAATTCTTACTTACTCTTAGAAGAATAATTCTAGTAAAACAAAAAAAGAGCAACTGATAAAAAGAGTCTGTGTAAGTATCACTTGATCACTTGATATCCCGTTATTCATCGATTTGCTCGAGTGGGCGCCAGTAACAATTCCATTTTGACCCTATCACGTGCCAGTGTAGCATAACGACATCTGATTTTTTCAGGAATAAGTATGACATGCATACTGTGTAAGTATGCATGTCAGCAAATAAGCAGCTTGAGGAAAAAAAAACAGGAAGCTGAATTGGAACCAATAAACAGAGGCGAAAATAGCAGCTTCTGTAATTCCCTGACTCCAACCATTATTGCACAAATTGAACTCCTACCAATTTCAGAGGAATAGTGAAGAGGAAAGTTAGATAACCTCCAAAGTCAAAAAGAAATTCCAAGTAATGCGTGTTCATCTTTGATGAGTATATAAAAAACACTACAATCAGATTGATTCCATAGTCTAACCTTTTAAAACTGCATTGGCACTCACTGCCTTGCATTGTCTATAACATGAGGATAAAACTAGGTTTTCCTTTATTATGCTCTGTTTTTAAGAGACAAAAGGAGGAAAATATGACTGATAGAAGGCAAATAATTAAGATGTGCTTCCAAGAGAATATAATTTAATTGGTTGTTAAAGTAAGATTCTTTTAGCCACACACAGAAAAGATGGAGTGTAAAATGTATTCTAAGATAGCACAAAGAACTAGCTTGAATTTATTTGCTACCATATTGTCTTTCACTAGCCCCATAGTCTCCAGGTGCTTCTTGCAAAGGCAAATTTTTGTATGTTGTATCTGTTATCTTGTTTGCATAGGAACATTATGAGAGTAGAAACAAGGTTATAAAAGGTCAAGATAAAAAACTAATTTGTAGAAATTTCAATAAGGAAAATAAAAAATGCCAGTGATAGGAAATAGCCCTTTGGTTTTTAAAGCAAAACTAGATAGTAAATAAATGATGAATTTATAATTTAGGGACTAACAAAGGAATATGAAATAATGCATACAAACATAATCCCTTAATTTTTTAAACCCCTTTTTATTTGAACACCTTGCTTTACAAAGCTTTTCACAGTACAAAATTCATCATTTTGTATGAATTCATCAAGCATTCATCATTCAAGCATTCATCATTCAACACCAATCCCATCACCAGTGTGCCCCCCCACCGACAAAGACCATCCTTTCCTAAATATCCTCCACCTCCATGCCTGCTCTCCTAGCCAGCACTAATTGTATCGATTTTTGCAACTTATAAATAGTAACAGTATTGATAAAGTCATAAGCTTTTCCTGGGTTGTTACATGCGAATTTGGATGATGATTATTTCAGGTTTTTGCAAGTACTATTTGGACCTATCCTGAGCCGATACTGAATAATCTAAATTATATTGCTTTGTTAGAGCTAATTTGCTAAATATGGTAAAAAATATTCTTAGAAAAGGTTAATAGGGATTATTAAATCTCAACCTGAACCTATTGGACTATCTGACCCCCCTGTATAAGAAATTACTATGTTCTTATAGAGTAGAAATTGTGCCTACACACTTTTATTTGGTTTTGTTTGGTTTTTCATTTTTTAAAAAATTCACTTTCGACCACGGAGCAGCAGTGGGCCTGTATGTCTGCAGTTTGGTGGTCCTCGTGGAGATTTCTAGATGCGTGTCCGAACCATGGTCAGAATGAGGTTGCAATGGCACCAGGAGTGCTGCGTGCTGCCATGTGACCTTCTGGAGGGCTGGGCTTAGGGGAAGGGCCTGAATCCTGCCTCCAAGAGTGTCAGCAGGAATTAGCTGCAGGTGACCAGCATACCTGAGTTTGAAAAATGGCTTCTTCCATGGATTTGGCTCTTTTGAACGGTATAGTCCAACCTAGGAAATAGCTGCGATTGTAAGTAGTCTCTGGCAGTTGGAAATTTGTTGGGACAGGTGCAGGCGAGGGAGAAATCCATCCACCCTCTGGATCACACCATTTTCTGCCTGTTGCTGCGAGCGGGGCCGTATTATGTCTGCAGTTTTTTGGTCCCCCTAGGGATTTCTAGATGCGTGTCTGAACCATGTACGGAGTGAAGTTGCAATGGCCTTATTATTATTTTTTTTAATGTGGGGGCAAAATCATAAAAAACAACTCCTCACATTCTCTTTGAAATGTATAGGTTAATAATAGTGCAAAGACATTTTGTGAAAAGATGAAGACAAGTAAAAACAAGAACAATGCTTGGGTGAGAATAATGGTACTATGGGAGGGGCGTTTGCCTTGCATGTGGCTGACCTGTGCTCCATTCCGTGCATCCCATATGGTCCCCTGAGCACCACCAGGAGTAATTCCTGAGTTCAGATACAGAAGTAACCCATGAGCATCGCTAATGACCCAAAAAGTAAAAGCCAACAAACAAACAAACAAAATCAAGATCAATCCTTAAGAACACTAGAATTTAAGCAAAATATAGAATACTCTAAGAAAGAATTCCCATTCAGGGCTCAGCTGTGTGACTCACGACTCTGGGTTTGAGCCCAGAACTCCATGTCCAGTTGTCAATAGTTTTTATCCTTACAGTGAAAGAGCAAAAACAATTCCCATCCCAAACCAATAAGAAACTACACCTTTCTGCTGCAAATAATGACAAATATAGCCTTCCCTTGTACCTCATATTTCCTAGATAAAAATATACATTAAGATAGCAAATCATCAAAACATCCTGCTTCCTGACAGAACCTGATCCAAAACACATCAGGACCTGATCCTGGCTTCCTTAAAAGCCTCTCCTAAATCATTCAGCAAAAGCTGAAACCTAAGAACACATCCATACTAACTCTGGATGGAGACTCTCTTTTCCGAGAATGTCCATAGTTTAGTGAGGTGTATGCTTTGTGGTGCTACTAAAAGGTAATAAATTTACCTTTATTATAGGTTAGCTAAGTCATTTAGAATGAGCTGTCAGTGTATACCATGTATACCATAAGAAAAGATTTTTAAATTGCTGTGTGTGGTGTGGAAATACAGGAGTTAATTCCTACAATCAAAGGGTTTTTGTATGCTTTCTGGAGAAGGGACATCATTATCAGTTCAACACCTACCTATATTTCTTTCTTTGTAATCTGTCTGTCTGTCTGTCTGTCTATCTAATCTATCTACCTATCTATGAAGTATATATGTATGTATCTGTATGTCTATATATCCATCTCTATCTATCTCTCTCTCTCTCTCTATCTATCTATCTATCTATCTATCTATCTATCTATCTATCTATCTGGAATTGTTATCTCTCACTATAAACACTTATGTTCTAATTGATACAATGGGAAAGAGCACCCAATGCAAGTATGAGATTTTATGTGTGAAGTCCTCAGTCCTGATCATGTGTGGTGTATGAAACACTGGTTAAATAATAAAAAAATCAAGTAATTAGAATTATATGATCTGCTATGTATGTTTTAGAATAATAAGACTAATATTCTCAATATGACTTTAAAGTTAAAATAACTATGGGCATTCTCTTTCAACAATTGCCATTCACTTTCTCACTCTAGGCAATGAGTTTTTAATTATTTATTTTAAATTTAATTTATTTTTAATAAAGAACAGTGGTTTCAAAGTTACTGCTAGTTGAGTTTTTTGGTATAAACTATTTCAACACCAATCTCAACACTGTGTAAATTCCCTCCACCATTGTACCCATATTCCCACTGTAACCCAACCCCACCTACTCCTACTTGTCCACCTGACAGGCACATTAAAAAGTTTCGGTGGCTGCAGCTTAGATCTCATGCTTTCAGTGCTGAGTCTGTATTTTGGGTATATGGATAAAGCACTCACCTACATCCCCAGTCTAACCAAAACTCTGAAGTCTAAGTGGTGATTCCTGTGTACCATAGCCAGCATGCTTCTGGATGACTCAGGAAATATTAATTTCTGAGAATTATTCTTAATTGACAAAAGAGAATTCAGAAATAGAAAAATGGGATTGCAATTAATCAGTTAGTAGGATTTTTTTTTGCCACCTGATTTGGGAAAAAAATTAATTTTATGCTGCCAGCATTCCGCTTTTTCAAGATTTAGAGTCATGTCAATATCAATTAAAGAAGAGAAAATTGAAATATAGTTCATAATGCCTATTGAAAATTGTTGTCTCATACTATCATTAGCCTTAGTTTAATAGAAGTGTTCTGAATATCAAGTTTCCAGAATAGGAAAATAGATTATTGCTGACTCTACTACTTTTTATCTCACTGGTGTGAAAATACTTTGAAATCTTCATACTCTCTCTAATTTCCTAAAGTGTGTTTCAGTCTATTATATTAATAGTTGGGTTATGATATTAATAGTTGGGTACTGATGTTTTAAATTCTAAAATTTCCATTTCAATCCCAATAAGAAGTGTTACTCTTCTCCCTTAATTCTGTTTCATTGACAGAATATATTCTGAAACACATGTTCTGTTGGATAATACTAGTTTCTTATTGATCTTATGTTGCAGTACACTGTTTCCCAAAGCCTTTGCATCTTGCCTGGAGTTACCTCCTTCAGGCCACTTTGTAGATAAGGAGCAGAAAACAGTTTGATATTTTATATATGGCAGTATATCTTACTATGTATTCTATGATAGCAATATAAATATTTTCTCACATGCCACCACAATCATTGTGGGACTTGATAGATCTTACCAGTATATTTACCTGACCATTTTGGATCTCTAAGTAATTAGACCAGAGAGAAATGCTGTTTGACTCCATGCAAGCAAGCATGGAACTTATTAGACTCTCTAATATAGTCTACAGGCTAGTATACAAAAAATATGAAGTAAAGACGAGAATCTTGTGAAGAGTTGAAGAACTATATATCTGGTTATAGAATGCCATTGATTGGTAAAGATGCATGCCTTGGTATACTGAGATACAGTTCATCTCAGATGCCCCTCCCCATATACCAAGGACCTGCAGCCTTGGCTGGGCAATATTAACATTTAATGGGGTAGGTGAGGTCCTGGGAAAAGTTTCCTGAGGTGGATTGACCCTAACTGCTTTTCTTGATGTGGGTGGTCTGGACTGAAAAGTTATAAAAGCTTAGCCTCTTCGCCTTTTGGCCTTTTGCCTTTTAGCCTTCTCCCTCTTCCTCCTTTTTACCCTCTGCCTCCTTTCTCTGTTCTCTTCCCTGTTGGGCCTTAGCAAGTGATGGCGGTCATCTTAGCCTAGGATTCTAAACCTACTCATGGCTGGGGCCCAGCTAGGAACCTAAAGTCTTGTTGGATTGTATGCCAGAACAACTGTGAGTAAAGCCTCTTGAAACTTTGCTGGATTCTCCCATCTTTCTCCGTCCACAGGCCACTGATCCTCTGGGGCAGAAGGGGATCCCTGACCCTGCATCCAGATTTTGTCGGGGCACCCAGTGTATGCCGACAATCTTAGATCTTACATTTCCCACTGTGATTGTACCACTATGTTGCACAAATAGGCATCAAATTCATATTTTCAGATAAGTAAGCCCTTCTTTCAACCTGGCATTATATTTACTCACTATAGGCTAATTTCAGTAAATCTTCTGCCTTAGAAAGAGAAGAAAAATACCACGCTTTTCTTAACACTGGTTCTAAGTTCAAGATCAAAACTTTCTTTCATATTATTAAAACAGAATGCTAAGTAAAACTGTACTTAAAGTTTACTGTTAGTGTTTACCTTTTAAACATGTTGGATCATTTTAACATTGTGGATAGTTGTTTTTAAATCTTCCAGTGCAGTATAGTTCTTGCAGACTGTTCGAGTATAACTATAAATTGAACTTGGCCTATACTGACCAGAGCTGCTATACTGAGTGGTAGGGCAGGTTCTATAAAACAGCAAATGTATTATACTGGTTATATAACTCTTCATTGTGTTAAAAATTTCAGGTGGTTAAGTTCTTTTAATGTATTTTATTACTGGATGATTAAATCTTGTCAGGTAATTTTAAGGCTTTAGTTGCAAAATACCATAAAATTTTACTATACGATTTTATTAGATCAAAAACAAATTATTTGTCTAGTATAAATATCCCCAACTTCTGCTGGTCCTAGCTGTCAATATCACAGTATGACAGCACTCAGACACTTGCTATATGCAATGGCAGTGTATCAGTTATTTGTCACCAAGCAACATTCAGAAACAATTACCCCTTTTGTATTATCATGTGAAAAGCACTCAGGACAAGAAAAACAGAGAGAGAAAATTACTCTTCTGGTGAGATATTTTGACATAAAAATCTTTTCTCATCAAAGCTGAAAAGCACCTTGTCACTCACTTCTAATTACTGCCTCATTTCTTGTCAATGTAGAGGGAAGTCAACTCTGTGTGACGACATCACAAGATTTTACTAACAAGAAGAGCTGGATTCTGCCTGTGAGTAGTATTCGCTGAGCAAGGCTGGATTTGAATCAATACACAGCAATATGGCTGACGTTTCATTCTAACCAGAAATCTTTTTTGAAATCAAAGAGAGGTCATTTGATTGCTTAAAGGTTTCCTACTTCATCTTTGATATCATTGGGCATCTTCCTTCCCTTGCTTTTTCCGGTATGCATAGGCATTAAAATATCAACATTTACATAGCGAGAATCAATTTGAAATTTGTATACTTATTGAGCATTACAGCTTTTCCTATCCTGTGATTGTGATTAATACCCATAATTGAATGAGCTGGGCATGAGTAGAGGGTGTGAAGGTTGCAAAGAACAACCTTAATTTTGAAGGTGCAAAATCATTAACTGCATGTGGAAGCCACTTCCTTAGAAGAATTATAATTCTAGCCACTCACTTGCACCAGATTTTCCAGGCAAGACATTACAAAACAAAAGGAGAAAAGCAATCATTAGTGAAAAAACAGACAGCAATATTAAGGCTGTCAATAATTTCACTTTGTTTGAAGCCAAGTCTACATGGAGGATCTGTTAATAACAAAGGTACATGGGCCATGGGGATCTCAGGACTTTCCTTTGGCAATATGTTTATGAAGCCTTTGCTAAAACCTTCCATGATACTATTTTCCAAATGTCTACCTCAGTAGAAAATGCTTTTTAAAGAAAAGTTTCACAATGTATTCTCACAAAAGAAAAGCTGTTTATACTTCCCAACGACCTTACTTCTATTTTCACTGACCTGGTACTTTTGTTTTAAATTATGCTACATCTAATTAGTGTTCCTCAAAAAGAGCTCCATAAACTCAATTTGTCATTTTTCATTTGGTCATTTACTACTCTGGATCGGATTTATATTGGGCACTGGGAATACTAGAGAAATTATTTACATCCTCAAAAGGGTGAAATATTTCATATAACAGTTCATTTATTTAGAAACATATCCACACAAGAGCATAGATAATAAGAGAACACCTATGCGAATTTTTGAAATAAAATGAAAGGATTAGCAATACCACTCAGTATATCCCTAGCTTTTATGGTAGACTATCTCTAAACCTTTCTAAAATAGTTTTTTCCTGTTTTCCACATGTTTTCTTGGGTAATCTTATAGAAAAGAAATTTTACTTAGACAGGCCTGTGTATGCAACTTTCTGAAAATCAGAAACTTAAAAAAATTACCTATCAAATGCCATTTTGCTAATTTATTAAATATCAACCATATCTTATCATGGTGCTAAATGTATAAGCCTAATTCTTTAACTATATGTCTGTTTTATGAAAACATTCAGATATCATACTTATTAATCAAATAATAGGAAACTGAGGGTTGACTGGCTTAAGAATACTCTATATATTAGGGTAGCCAAGCTGTAAAGTAGGATCAAGCAAGGTAAATTTGTTAGCAAAGGTCAAACTGCTAGTTCTTCGGTCACGTGACTTCATTCTGAGAATCTAACTTAAATGCTTACTTGTATCTTGATTCCATTTCCCCCAAGATTCCTCAGATATGAACACAGTGCTTCTGCCTGTCTTATTCCCCTGGCAAAGACATCCTTATTTCATTTCTAGAGTGATTCATCTAAAATGGAGATCTGATCATTTTTGTAAAAAATCCCTCAAGAGCTACTTGTGGATATTTCAAGAGGAGAATTTCTCTCAAGTGTAAACATGTGCCTCTGTAATGGATCACTTAATTCCTATTTAAGGCCTCTAGACATAGTGAAATCCATAGAAAAAAACAATATGCTGATCTCAGAATATTGTTTTTTCTAGAGATTTCACTAACATAACAATCCAATCCAATCATGCTGGTAAATGAAGATAACTTGTTCTTACAAAATGATTAAAGAGTTTTCTTCAACTTACTTGTTTTTTTTTCCTCTACAAAATTATATCCTAACATAATTTGTGCTTAAGATATTAGCTTGTGTTGGGCCTTTTCTCGTTCTACAAGCCAAGAAAATAAAGAGAAGAAATAAAATGGAGAAGAAATAAAATTTGTCCTGTCCTTACTCATATGTTTCACCACTTTGCTCTGGCCAAATTTCAGTTGAGAATCTTTAGTTACCTATAGCCAAGGACTAGGCTTATCTGAAAATATTTGGAAAACACTGTGTGCACTCAGTGAGCTAAATATGCTAAATATAGGTTAGATAAACTAAAATTAACATATTATGCTAATCCTATAATAACCTGAATATTTCAGGGAAATAAGAATTTATTACTGCTGTAAACTGATACTTAAGAGAGATAATACAGCTTATTGGTTTTTCTAAGCTTTGCAAATATAATCAAATTTAGCTTAAACCAAATAATTAAAAATAAACACAATTATCATATTAATTGAGATATTTATAAAATTTTTTACAATTATTGCATAACTTATAGATGTTATCAGACATTGCATTTCATGTCTTTTTCCCATTAAGTCCTATGAAATATCTTAGACAACATGATATTTACAAATGTAAAGAATTTGGACTCCTTTATTTTATAAGTGTGATAACGTGAAATTGACACAATTTATTCAATGCATTTTGTAATGTTCTCATTTAGCTTTGTTGATGTGAGAAAGAGAAATTTTCTTTCACTAAGAAAAAAATAGGAGATAGACTTAATTTCAACATACAGGGAAGAAAATAAATGCTAATTCTAAAAGGAGATAGCTATCACAACTGCAACTTCAAAGGAGTTTTCTTTCTGGGTTGGCGTTTGATTTCATTTTCCCCATTGTCATTTCTACACATTGCCACTGAGTGCAGTAAAGGTATGGAAATTAGCCTTTAATGGTCACACAATTTTGGAATGGTGAAAATGCTCAGAAAGCAGCAGAGATGACTATGAAACACTGTGAATTTAAAGCCACTAAATTTATAGTAAAAAGTTAAAGTGTTGAATTTCAAGACATTTACATTTTTACAGAAATATAAACACTAGTAAGTTCCTAGCATAACCAAAAGAGAAGTCACATTCTGGTCTGTCGCAGATGCTGTAGAAGGCACACAAACTACTTCATTTTATTTGACAGTTCCAAAACCTTGTTGAGAAGGTAAAGGAAGAATGGGAACATTTCATCAAAGACTCTGAAAGTAAGTAACCAACAAAGGGGCAAATAAAGCCCTTTCAACTGAACTGATACTCTCAATATACCTGTCCAAGCATGAAAGAGCCAATTTAAAAACTGAAATAAGTCCGCTATAATAGGGATCATCAATGGGACAAATTTATGCCAAGAGGGCCTTTTCAGGTTTGTAATGTCACTCTTCAGCCTTTCAAAAAACACAGGTAACAACACAATAGGTTTCTCCAAGTGTACTCAGTATTACTACAATTCCTTGGTACTCAAAAAAGTTATCCAGCCCAAACCTAGCATCCTGAAGATCTGGAATTTTCTAGTTTTTTGTATGTGAAACATTTAATGTCCCAATCAGTATTGCATATGGCTCATAACCCATCCTATAAGGCATTTGGCCCATCTATGTCATTCTTAGATTTCAATTTTCTAGGCAGGAGCAATGTCTATTTGGTAGAAAAGTAAAAAGGTGTATTATAACCATTTGACACATTCTAAACAAGTTCTAGCTATAGTGGATAATTAAATCTATATTTTTGAATTAAAATTATGCTCCACTGGAGAGCTGATCTTCCTTGGCAAAAGACTAGTCTCCCTGGGATAAGATCAAAGACATGGCTCTAATTTTTTTGGCATAGATACTCGGTAGTGTCTGTAGAACTAATCTTCACATTTCCAAATTGGATTTACTAGTACTTCTGGACAATCTAGAATGTTGCGCTTAATTTAGGGAATTAATCAAGGAGAAAACATGGTAAACAGAAGCAAAATCAGGAAAAATTATCATTTTATGTCTATTTGTTTTTGTCAAATTTTATTCCAGAAAATATTGATGTTTCACTGTCATGTATCACTTGTCTTCCCGTTGTCCATCAATTTTCTAGAGCGGGCACCAGTAACATCTCCATAAGTCCTGTCACAAGCAAGTGTAGCCCAAGGGCATCTGCTCACTCCAGGAAAACAAAGAGCCTCGAACCTTCAGGTCACGGGAATGAGGTCCATATTTGTTACTGGTTTTTGGCATATCAAATAAAACATGGGTAGGCTCTGCCATGTAGGTGATACACTCTCAGTAGTAGGCTCTCATCTCGAGCATTTGCTGATGAACCTCAATGGGGAAAGATCAGCTTTTCTCTTGAGTGGAGCTCTGAGGAGCTGTGGAGTCTGGATGTTGAGAATGACTGGCCTTATGGTATGGGGACTCCTCTGGCTTCTTGCTAGGCTCACTCGGATGACGGATCATGGCTAGAACCTGCCTAGAACTGTGTACAGTGTATAAATGTGAAACATCTTGGGAAGGACCTGATCTAACATCCAGCACTATCTAAGACTGTCACGCAGCCACAAAGCATCTGTGCGCTGGCAGAGCTGTGAGTCTGCAGTGTCTCTCTTCCAGGGTTACTGGTCGTGGTGATTGGGAGATCACAGCAACACCCCCCAATATGGAGGAGATGAAGGAATGGGAGAGGAGCCCAAATCCCCACTCCAAGTCCGGCCAGTGTGGCCCCCCCCCCGCACATGTGAGCGAACCTTTGGAGCTATGCTGGACTCAGCCTGGGTTGGTCCAGCCCTTTACTACCATCCCAAACTCCATGGGTGCTTCCACGTGGGAAAAAAAACAGTGCAGCTTTGGGTCTGGAATGGTTGGGTCTGGAGTGTCTCTCTTCCGGTGTTGCCGGCGCAGCTGTGGGTCTGGAGTTTCCTTAATCTTAATCCAATTTTTTTAATCTTCCTATATGTTTATAAGGGAAAGGGGAAGGGGAGGGAGAGAGACAGGGAGAGAAGGGGTGAGAGAAAGAGTAAAAAAGGCAGGTTGTAGGTGATAGGTGGGGACATTGATGTTGGGAAATATGCACTGGTAGAAAGATGGGTGTTGCCTCTATAACTGAAGCCCAATCATGAAAAGCTTTGTATTGCTTTATCTCACTGTGTTAAATTAAAAAACCAACAGGGGCCAGAGCAATAGCATAGCATGTAGATTGCTTGCCTTGCATGTGGCTGACCAGGGTTAGATCCCTGGCATCCTATATGGTCCTATGTGAACCGTCAGGAGTAATTCCTGAGTGCAGAGCCAGGAGTAATTCCTGAGCATTGCCATCATAAGAATAATAATATATGATACAAAAATGTAAAAGCATCTTAAAGTGCAAGTAAAAGAAGTCGTAAGAACCGGGAAATTGATGAACAACTATGATTACATGACAGGGTCATGAATTTGAATATCAACCCCATTACCAACAGTCTGCAAAAGCTTTAATGAAAAGTCCAAATTCTGTACGTCTGGCTGCTATTACATTTGATTACATGGAACCAAGAAGTCTACCTTTTTATTACTTGCAAAATAATATAGGGAAAACTTAATAGAAATCAGTTTACTATAATGTTAATATACAATATTACTTGATCACTTGATCACTTGGCATCCTGTTATGCGTTGATTTGCTCGAGTGGGTGCCACTAACGTTTCCATTTGTCCCTATCATCTGCCAGTGTAGCCCAATGGTATCTGCTTGCTCCAGGAATACGAAGAGCCTCAAACTGTTCTTTCAGGGTCTTGTCGAAGAAGTCGGACCAACTTGTAGGTAGGCAGCCACATGATCTTTTGAACATCCCGTGGGATCCTGCTGGTAACAGCTCTAGTCAACAACAGTCGTATCCAATTGCATTACATGTCCAGCCAATCTGATTTTCGACACCTTGGCAACACAGCATGCCTGACTCTGGATCATCGACGGAGGTCGGAACTTCAGATTCCTTCTCTCACTTGAGTGAGGTGTGATGTACCAAGCATAACTCTTTCAATTCCTCCTTGGGAGACTCGAATAGCGTTCTCAACCTGCTTTCATAGGGCCCAGGTCTCTGAGGCATATGTTAATGCAGGGAGAATGGTGGAGTCGAATAGATGTGCCCAGAACTGGAGGTTCTTTGTCCTTTTTAGCTATTTCTTTGATGCTCTTGAAGGTGTTCCATGCTTCTCTCTTCCTCTTGCGCAGCTCAGGTGCTAGGTCATTCATCTTGCTGAGTTCTCGACCTAGGTACAAAAAAACTGCTGCATTCAGAGATGTTTGTTCCATTGAGAGTGAATGGGACCTCTGGAACTAGTTCATTTCTCATGAACATAGTTTTGTTGAGATTCGACCTATCTTTCCACATTCTCGGTCAAAATCAGCCAGCATTTGTGCTGCTTGGCTAATGTTTGGTGTTATTAGAATGATATCATTAGCAAAGCGGAGGTGGTGTTGTTGCTGTCCGTCTATTTTCACTCCCTTCCTTCCCATTCTAATTGTCGCATGCATTTTAGAGGGTGGCGCATAAGAGTTTCAGTAAAATGATATCACCCTCAGAATCCCACTTTCTACATCAATGATCACTTCCTTGTAGAATAATGAGATCCTGGTGAATTCATAATACAGCTCACGAAATATCTTAATGTATTGGGTTTGTACAGCATAACCTGGCAAGCTCTCTGATGCATATTTGATATGCCAAAATATTTGATATGTAAAAACAATGTTTATTCTCCTGAACCTGAAAAAAGTTCTAATTTGGCAGCACTAAG